>VUQK01013526.1:22032-32274 GCA_015106715.1 Bujurquina vittata | reverse complement strand
TTTTTGACTTTTTTTATTTTCTCCAGAAAAGAGCAAAACTTTGTCAGGTGTTTGTAAAGGCAACTTTGAACTGGCCATATTGGATATTTTATTTATTGGCTCATAATTTTTAATCAGCTTTGCTCAGTGACGGCGGGAGCTGACAGGACATCAGCAGTTTAATCCTACCCAGTGGGCACTAATAAGATGTAGCGCAGACCTCCAGTGTGTGTGTGTGTGTGTGTGTGTGTGTGTGTGTGTGTGCCATCCCTCTCATGGATCTTATCGGGACTACATCCAGCTTGTGTTTTTTATGAAGGCGGTCTGGTTTCAGATGTGAAATGGGACAATAAGCAGTATTCAGTATATTAACATATTTAAAAAAAAAAAAATCATTGTTCATTGGTTGGCTGTTACAAATTGCACATTACTGGAAGACATGGCAATAACTAAACAAATCTGACCTGCAAACAACCGTTTTCATGCTGAGATTTTATCCTAGAGCTAATTGGCAACATGTTCCGTTTACTTCCCTTACATCGAGTAAAACTGTGAAAACGCATGCATAGATTCAAAGCTTTGCACAGAAACAAGAACGACTGCTGTTTTCGTATTATTGTTTCGTATGACGAGTGGTGGCCCTTCACCGCAATCTCCCCCCTCACAACCTCTCTGTGCATATCAACATGTTTAGAAGGCTTAAACCAGGTAATAAAGGTCAGCGGTGCTTCGCATAATTGCAGGATTTGCCTGCAGTCTGTTATCACCCCAGACTTTGCCTCGAGCAGAAGAGACCTTGCATGTAGGTTCAGGCTCCTGTGCTGCAGGCTTTGTAGAAGGACTGCTCTCCCAGGTGCTTAGCTAAAGGTAAAAGGCTTTCTTAGTTGTTTTAATATTAAATTATGCATACAGGCTTATTATCCAAATATAATCTTTAGAAAACAATCAACCGCTCCATTACAGGTGCCAGTGCTTATTTCGTCATCGTCTCCGCAGAGAAAACATCACCTGTTTTTTTTTTTTTAAAAAAAGAGTCTCAGATTCACTATGCGTCTAAAAGTCCTCGAGCATACTGGACTTAAACCGGACTTTGTTTTTTCTTTTCTTTTTTTTTTTGCCTTCGGAATGTGTCACAGCTCGCTGAAGAAGGCCGAGCATATTCCAGTTCACTGAAACGGCTGCTTTTTGGAATATCTTGAATTTTTAAACCCATCTGGTATTTTTAGCTGTGCTCGCGCTCTTGGCTGGTCGGTCCCTCAAAGTTCAAGGCGTCTATTATGTTTGAAGGCCAGTGCATCACACAAGGCGTTTCTAGTCTTTCTGCTCCACGACCCCGCATTAGCTACGTTAATGACTGATACGTGTGGCAACGCTGACAAACAGAGCAGCTCCAGTTCCTATGCTTTGACGTGTTGTGAACACTCTGCCAGCTAAAACACATTTAAGTGAATAACTGCTGAAGTTGAAGAAGGCGGCGTGTGCTTACTGTAAAGGACAAATCACCTGTGGTTCAAGCGGATTGCTCCAACCTCAGCAACCTTGTCTGAAAATTAGAATTTCCTAACTCCGTTTGCTGAGAACAGTGACGAGGAGCAGTACACCCAAACCTGGTGTTTGCCTTTGGATATTGTCTTCAATTGGATGGAAACGGAAATCCCCCAAATACTCAAACAAATGCATAATTCTCCAAAATGAATATTTTTTTTCTGATTTATGTGACCGGGTTTCTTCCCACAGTTTCTTCCAGCAAGTCTAAAATGCACGTTTCCAGCCATGTGTGTAGCAAGTTCCCACACGCATGATGAGATGTTGCTAAAAGTGTACCATATTCCTTTTCTTTGGAGGTGTGCAGTGTTCACTAAAGGAAAAAGAAAAGCCCTTTTATTTCTGAACTTTGATTCCACATATAAAATATTATGAGATGCTTTGTCACAGTCGCGTATAAAATATATTTTTGCATCCATCCACCTTTCATGGTAATAGCATTTAGAATGTGTTATTGTTTTTGCCTGCATATGTACTCTGTGGGCTCTGTTACATTGGTTGTGACAGGATTATCAGCTGATCATGGTGGAAAACCGTTCTGCAGGGGAGGAATTCCTCAGGACCCAAAGCTGTTTGAGTAATGCGATATGTCCTATAACTATTATATATAACATGTAAACGCCACTGTTGTTTCCCTATTTCAAAGCCATAACCTACACTGGACAGTGTGAATGAATCAATGAGGCCTAGAAGACGGTTATCAATATGTAGCAGCCACCTGTACAGTCAATATAAGCTTTGAAAGCTTATCCAAAATGTAAATTTAAATGTTTTTAAACTTCAAGGGAACGACTGCTTGTTTCTGCTGTGCCATAAACATTCATTGGTGGAGTTCTGATCATAGAAAAAAAATCTGCGTAAAAGATTTTCAGCTTTAGATTGTTACTTTTTGACAGCAGCAGTGAAATTGGAGTGTCTCTATCTAAAGCGCAGATATTATAGCCATGGTGTTGTCCCTTCTGCCAGGACTCTTACATGCTGTCAAGCCCACGTAGGTTTGCCCAGCATATTGTTTTCCTCCTGCTGAAATCTAGAAACTAAAGTTTAGGCTATAGTTTGTGAAATTAGTGGTAGTGATCAAGTGCTTAATAGATCATTTCCTCATTTATTGCTATGAATATGAATACGCATCGAGTGCCAGTGCTCTGCTATCTACGACGATAATAAGATTTTCAAGGCATTGCTTAATTAGGGCTTGCGGTACAGAAGGGGCGAGTCTCTTTTAATAGGGACAACACTTGATTTCCCAGTCCCGGGATACTGGTACATGGTGGCAGTGAAGAAGTCTGAGTGTCTTTTCAGATGCAGTGTGTTGATGCAAATACGTGCTGGCATTTGCTGACAATGGAAAAATCAGGCTCTAATGTTGGCTTGATGAGCCGCCCTGGGAAAAAAAAAAAAAGAAAATGGGGGAGCGCTCGCAAAGTGGATTCACCAGTGCAAGCTCTGGCTGCACACTCTCTGTTCAGCACTCCGGGAAAGCATGATAATCATCCTCGACCACCCCCACCCAACACCCGGCCTCCAGGTCTCAATTAAAGTTTGTCACTGAAATGAGCACAAATGGGCATCTGCCAGTTTTAGAAAGCTGCATTTCAGCGATCTGGTGTGAAAATAAATGATGTGTTCTCTTCCCATCTCTGGGGATTTATTCTCATATCTTGAGCACGTTGTGTAGCTGGGAAACGCGAGGTCCTTACAACTTACATTTGAACCTTAAAGAGGACATTAAAGGTGTAAAATTTGAAAGTTATATTTCTGTGCAAAACTCTTAAGCCACCACTCATTTCTCCATGTTTTGCTCGGAAAATGGGAAATGGGTGCAGTGATTTATTGAAACGTGCTAATGCAAATGGAACTACAGTATATGAGGCAGCAAATTATACGATTCTAACACGCTTGAAAGTCAATATTTGGTAGCCTGAACTCTCTTCGGCAAGCTTTCTTCTAAGTCCTTTAAGGAGTCTTCAGGAACAGCTTCTTGAAGGACATTTCAAAGTTCTTCTTAAGATGTTGGTTGCCTTTTTTTTTTCATTATCTGCTTAGGTGAACAAACACTAGGGAGGCCAATCCATGACTGATGGTGTTTAATTGTGTGCTTTTCTATCCAGGTATGCTGTTACTGCCTTGGCAGTGTTTTACAGACTGCTGTACTTCTCTCTTGATCTGCTCTTAGATTCATCACTCCATCAGACCTGTTGTCACTGATTTTCAGTCCAGTTCTTGTGTAATTTGGCATCTCTCAGCCTTTTCTCCCTGTTTCCCTTCCTTGAGGTTGGCGTCCCTTCCACAGAGATCATTTCTGATGATGCACCAGCGAACAGTAGATGGATCACCTGACATGCCAGATGCATCTCTCAGGTCCTGTGTCTTAAGGACACGACTTTCAGGCACCATTCATCTGCTGTAGACAGTCTTTTAGAGCTGCAACCTCTTCTTTTGGCCTCCACTTGTCCAGTTTCCTCAATTTTTTTTAAGATCACACTGCACACCATCCTGACATATGCCAAGTTTTGGGGGCAGGGTAGAGCAAGGGAGGAGCAGTTTGGGGTACTGCAGATGTACACGCCAATACATTAGGAGCGGGAGCAAGATAATGACAACAGAAAACTTGAGTGTCAGCATTACCCAACAAGACAACCCAACAACCATGGCCGAAGGCTCAAACGATACAGACATTGTTAAGAAGAAGAGCCAGAGGAATTCTGTAGTGTGGAGATATTTTGGCTATTTAAAGTCTGACAAAGGCACGTTTCCACAAAGGCAGGTAATGGCCTGATAAGACCTGATTTTAGTGAGCACAATTGAAAATGCCGGATTTTAGTGGCTGATTAAGGTCACTGACCCTCGTTACCAGCTCCCTGGCCAAACACTTCTCTCTGATGGCACTTTTCCCCAGCTCTACACGGAGTGTAGAGAGACGGTTGAACAGCTGTGTCATACTTCACTACCACATCCAATTTGTGGTCAAGTTGCACATCTGACATCTGATCCATACATGACCCTGCGTGCCCACATCATTGAGACAGTACCGCACTTCCTGTTCCCGCTGGAACATTTTAGCATACCACAGTTGTGTGAATGCGTTAGTTTGTTTATGTTCTCCTTTGTTTGCATTTGAAGGTTTTATGAGTTTGTGCTGATGATATATGCAGAACGTTGTGTAGGCGGGGGTTTTGTTTTGTTTTGTTTTGTTTTTTTGTCTATTTATTTGTGCCGTTGTTTCCCAATAATTTAAAACTGAATCTTTACATAAGAAATGATAAAATATTTTATTTTGCTGTAATTTTATGTGAAAATGATAAAATAATGTAGTTTTTCTGTATCGCTCAGCGCTATTTGGGAATCACCTTGTTGGTACAAAAATACTATTTTATGTCAAACATTTTTTGAACAACCGATGTGTTTCTGTGCCAGGCTGCTAGTAATGTAGCAACGTGCCTAAAGATACAATTTAAAATGCTTTCTTTGCTAAGTTGTCTGTTATGTGTAGACACCACACTGGCTCAGCCCTCGAGTTAGGTGCCTTTTGTTGTTGAGTGATTCATAGGTTGGGGTTAAGTGGCTTAACAAACAAGCAAAAAAACACATTCCTCTGAAAATGGGCAGGTACAAGCACTGAACTGTGAATGTGTGGAACAGCGGCCATTGTTCAAAGAAAAACCTTGAAAGACCTCCAAAAAGCTTAAAAAACCATTGCTTGAGAGCACTTTTCATTTAAAAAATTACAACAAAGTCCGGCTCCTTGGAAGCAAAATATAAAGAAATGCAGGGTGGCTCAAGACTTTTGCACAGCACTGGATATCTTTAACGTTGCTAATAGTTGGATCAAAGGAGACATTAATAGCATCATACAGTCATCATATAAATGCACACATGGGCCAGTATATTAATTTTTAAGCTAATTCACAGAGCTCCCTGAGCTCCGCTTTGGCAACCACTACAGGAGATGAAAATACCAGGTTAATACGACCATCTGTTAAAATACGTCTTTTCTGCCGCAGACGTCTGTTCCTTTAATGCCCACATATTATAAAAACAGACCCCCTTAATTAGAAACAGTTCAGGAAAACTGGATAGCATACTCTTTAAATGTAACCTGTAATAACCAGACTTTAATCTTTAAGATAGAGAATGGCTCTTACTGGCCAGGAAATGTACCTGTGCGTGTGTGTGTGTGTGTGTGTGTGTGTGTGCGTGCATGCGTGCATACTTCCCAGGAACAGTTATTTTAAAAAGTGGGGTGAATGGTCTTTGTTTCCTGCACATGTAGTCCATGTGTGGTGTGTTTGTTTGCCATATCTGGTGCCCCTCACGATCCCAAAGTCTCTTTTCGGGGTTCAGCTCAGCCTTTGTACGCTGTACTATATAAACCACCGAGAAAGACTCGTGTTCCTCTGTTAGAATTATAAACGTCTATCTGAAAACTGCACACGCTGGAGGTGACCCCTCAAAATATGGGGCGTTAAATTTGGAGGAAAAGTGAAAGCTTCGGTTACATGTGTTTGCTTAATTTAGTTCTAGTGTTTAGTGATGTGGTAGTCCCACAGACAGCTACAGAATGATTAAAAGACCACCTTTGAGTCAAGACAGGTTTTACTCTCCCTCCATGTGGTCATTTATTTGATTAAATCACATCATAAGCCAGTCTCATATCTACCACGTAGGTCCCGTGTTTCAAATTTTCCACTAAACTCAACCCTCGTCACCTAAATACTCAGATATATGTTTGCTGGAAATGAACAAAGCCTGTGCATCCCAGAGAAAGTGCTGAAACCATCAAGCTGCACTGGATCAGGTCAAAACAAAGTTGATGTTCAGCTGGGACATCTGCAGAATTACACAGAGGTATTTAGGGGTGACGGGGTCTGACTTTGGAAGGTCTCACATTACGGATTTTCCCTCCGTTTCTGCTTCTAAGCAGTTTTCAGGATGGAAACCAACAACTGCTTTCGCCAGCTTTGCACGCTTGTGGCCCCACACGGCAATGAGACAGAACAGAAGAATATTTGACTCAAAGTGCCAAAAGTCCTGCACGTTGTCAGGTACTGTAACTGCATTCGCAGGCAGTTAGTCACACAGATGTCAAAGCACGCCAAATGGAAAATAGTGAAAGAGGGAGACTCTGGACGAGTCCAACTTTCTCTGGGCAAAGCGCTTAGTCACTGTTGATTAGGAAGAGCTCACTGTGAAGATTCAATTCATTATGTGTGGGGAAGCAACCGTGCTGACGCGAGGACGTGTCACACAGTCGTCTGGTGCGTGTCCACCTTGTGATAATATTGTTTAACCAGTCTTCATAGTGAAAGTGAAATAGCTGAGTAGTTTTCAAACAATTAATTTTTTTATTACGTTTTGGGAAAGGGTCAGGGCTGAGGGTAAAAGAAACCCTTTGACCACAAGGGGTCTCTTTCCAGTAGAATTTGGTTTGAAAGTTTACATAAGTTTCTTACTCCTGCCTGCCTCAATCAGTTATTTCCACAACATTAAGGCCATGAGAGTCAGTTCTAAGATAATCAGCTTCACGTGATTTTAAATACTGTAGAATTAGTCCTGCCTTACTTAGTTTTTTGCTTGGACCCAAACTCCCAACACTTCTCGGAGTTCATGAATTTTCAATTTTAGCTTTTACAAGAATTTCATCTCCACTTTCCTGAAAAATAAATCTTGTATGCCTCGATATGACTCAGTGCTCCAGTCATAATATTTGGTTTTCAGACCAAGTTTGGAAATTAGGAACACACTCGGAAAAAGACGGCTGTATTTTTTTTGTGTGTCCATATGCTCTTACCCAAGGCATTTTAAGACCACGCATGAGGAGACTTTGAAGAGCTCTGTAGCACGAAAGCCAGGATAGCATTGTGATTTCTAACAGCTTTCTTAGCTTTGCTTTTACATAGATATTGAATTTTTAAGTTCTTTTCAGCCAGTGCTTTGAATAAAGGGTGAAAACTTGAATTTGCTCTCCCTAGTCGAGGGAACCGATAATCCTTAAAGCAGCGGAGGCAGTGGAAGAGAAATTTCATCTGGAATACTTCGTCTTAGGTAGAATTTTCCCTTTTGCCTGCATTCTGCTGTGTTGACTTTTCCAGTCATGGAGGAGAAGAGAGTGCAATCTGGAAGTCTGTGGGCCTCGACGTGGTTACCACAAGCGGTCAAAGGTTTCAGCCAGAGACGGTGCTCTCATCACCATGCTATGTACATCTGCATAGCCGAAACCCATATGGAGAAGCGTCAGTCAGCATTTATAGCACCTTCTCAGTAACTGCGGCCTTCCTGCGTTATCACAAGGGATCTTGAGGTGTATTTCAGTGGGCAGTGAGCCAGCTTTCAGCCTAAAGCTGAGACCTTATATGAAAATGCAATATGTAACATCTCAGACTTTAAGCCTTACTCCTGGTATCACCAAAGCCCACAAAAGGCAGGATTCCTTTCCTTCCTGGTATTGTGTATGAATGAAGAGACTGTCTTACCTGGGAAGACAACTAACCTGCTTTTATTACAACCTATAGTTACATTGTAAAATTAAGCCGCTGATAGCCACTGTGTGAATAAGTGCCACTATCATATCATAGAACATTTCATTTCATCCATTAATTCCGAAACACTGTAAATGAGATGCCAAATAAAAGCAGGAATTCTCCCTGAGGCAGAAAAATGTTTTATGATACGGACCTTGATTCTTGGTCACCACCTGTCTGCTAAACTGCGTGGCAGTCTTACAGTCCTGGCAGAGTATCTTTAGAGCAAAATTCCCAGTAGCCTATCTGAATCTGAAATATGCGCCTCTAGTCTTACACAATGAATATGCAGCAACTTAATGGGTTGCAAATGAGGGGAAAGTCTGGAAGCCTGCCATAACAGAAATAGCTACTGGAACTTTTGCCATCTCCTGCTTTCTTATCATCAGCTCAGCCAGGCTCTTAATTCGGCATCCTATTCAGAGCATATTTATTTTACCTTGACAAGACTACTGAGCTGGCGCCGGTGAAGATGCTTCACAATTAGGTTGTATTTACATGTAGTTACAAAGCAGAGCTATAGCTGAAATGGTACAATCAGACAGCTACATGCCACATGCTGATAAGTCTCAAACTTCTCAGAGGATAGGTTTGTTGTTTTTGAGCCTATTCAAGTGACGATTTTTAAGCACAGAAGAAGAATTTTTGTTGCTTAAAGAGATAAATGTGCTTACTTGCCGTTAGAGGAGGGCGGGGTCATTGCTTGGAAAACTTGTCGTGCATGCTGGGTTGATGCACAGTGATAAATGATGTGAGACAACATTACAATAAGGACCGAGGTGGAAACCTGTCGTTTAAATCAAACAAAGTGTTCGTGTGATCTTTTGTCACGTTCCGATATTTTCTTTCACAGGAAAGATCGGCTTACGTTTGCAGTGCAGTTTGAGACGTGTGTAGTCCATCATTTGTCTGGCCCTTGTGTTGTTGGCTGATATTGCTGTGTTTAAATCCCAACATATTGCCTTGACAACATCGTACCAGAGATATATTATACAGTCATTGACTGTGTGCGTTACCCCTGGCCCCGCTGTGTCCTTGATGGCAGTACCCTTCCTCAAACTGTAATTTATTTGTTGTTCACTTGTCACTTTTGTTTGTCATCAACCATGCATTTCACCCTGAGCAATAGCTCATCCGTTTAGCATTACTTAAGTAAGAAAGATGTTAGCTGGGGAGAGAAATCCCGTCATGCACAGGATGAAATGGTTTTCAGAAAAATAGGGGCTATTGTGCTAATAAATAAGGATGATATAAAATAGATTAAACTGTGCTTTCAACAGGAGGGAGGGAGAGAGAGAGAGGGGAGGGAACAACAAAGAGACTACAGAGATTTTCAAATGCTCGGCTTCTGTTCGCAGGTTTTCCCGCTTATATCTTCATGTCATGGTTGTTTTTCCCAGCCAGTCACTAATTGTAAATAGCGATTCTCTCACCAGATTTGAGGTGTTTTTGTAAATAGGGGACAGCTGTCGTCGTAAAAACGCCCTGTTTATGTTTGACAGCAAAGTGGAAAAGAATATGTTGTTTGTTGCCGTAGCCTAGCTTGAAATGTATTTGGCAAGTGAGCATTTGTGGAGATAAAACGATCAATCGCCAACTACCCATGCTCACAGGGTGTCCAATTTCTTATTCTTATACTCTCAGAGTACACAATCAAGCAAAATTACAAATTCATCCCAATTTACACCGTCCTACTCATTAGATCCTTGATGTGTTGATGGGTATGCATTTCTAAGGCCCAGATCCAGGGAACAAAGGTTGCTTTTAACCATCTTCAATTAATCATAAACCAGATGTTAAAGTTAAAGTAGCAGAATATTAAACTGATTCAAGTCAGACACCCAAAACATGAGATTTCTCCAACGTGTTACGTTCAGTGAGGTGGACAAACAGTGCAACATCAACACTGCTTGAAGAGTGTTTCGATGAGCATCCAGCTAATATCAGGCCACAGTCAGTGACATCATTCACACATCAGTCACGAGAGCCTGCAATAACTGCCTGAGCCGTGGCATCATCACGTCACATGTGACCAAAATGTTGATTATTTAAATGGTTCTCGAGGCAGGTGAAGAACGGAGAGACTTGCAGGCTTTCTTGACTGTTATTCTGTGTGTGAATTCTCACAGCGTGCTAATCCTTTGTCACGTTCCCCCCCCCCCCCCCCCCCCCCCCCCTCTCCCCCCTCTCCTCCTCC
>VUQK01013526.1:5338-16789 GCA_015106715.1 Bujurquina vittata | reverse complement strand
CGAAAAAAAATAAACCATTTGACCCCCCCCCCCAAAAAAAGGGTTTCATTAAACAGTGAATGCTCAGGGCCTTAATATACTTTGTTCTCTCTTTTATCTCTGTGCTCCCCCTCTAGCTGACACCCCCAAAATTATTTCACTAAAGTAATTGGTGTTATTTTTGCAGCTTTTATAATGGCGTAAAATGGCCAGCGTGCTTTGCAGCGGGATGGCCTGCCGCAATGGAGAACCGAAAGAGAGATTTGGAGCTTTTCTGATAATGGACAACAACTCAGTCAGGGCAGGACTTCATACTGTGCAGTCTGCCTTTTTACCAACCGCAGCTCCTCCCTCCCCTCTTACCATCATCCCTCATCCGTGTTTGTGTTGGAGGTGGAGCACTGCTGGCTGTGAAGCATCTGTCTCTTCTTAGGTTCAGGATTTTCTTCCTTCCTATCTCTTTCTTTCCTCCCCATTGATCCCATTTCTTGTCACGTATCCAGCCCTGCTTATCCCTCACTTGCACAAACACCCTTCCACTTCATATCCTTCCTTCCCTCCATCCCTCCGCAAAATTCCACCTGCCTCCTGCCTATTGAGACAGAAGTCATCCTGGGCTTTTTCTGCCAGCGGTGAGGGGAGAGACGAGACACGAATTGAGCTGCAACAACATGCGGCGGGATTAGGGAACTGCAGAACACAGACTGTCAGAACAAAGCTGATCTTTAGTGCATTGATATGTTACTGCTCTGAGGAGGGCTTTGCGTGTCTATTTTTAACCCGTTGATGGGACACGACGGATGTTGACGTTTTATTGACGTTGATGTTTTTTTTTGTTTTTTATTTGTTTGTTTGTTTTAGCCTCCGAATGGTTCTGAAACGTTCTATGATTCAGCAGCTGATTTCAGTTTTTTCAGTTTTTCATCATAGCAAGAGTGTAAAGCAGCTGCAGACGGGGGCAGGGTAACACTAACACACATGAAATTTGTGGGTTTGCTCCCCAGTATGGTTTAATTATTGCATCAAATTACTTTAGCTCCATTATCTTAACCGCGACACTGTTTGGCTCTACTTACTTACCTCTCACACAAGATGAATAAAATATTATACAACGCTTGTTGGCTTAAGTCAGATATCCTTGAATGTATGTACCAATCATGAGAGTTTGGACAAAAAAATTGTAGCTCAATGCAACAAGAACAAGAAAGAAAAGTCACCGATTCTTATCAAGTAAATGGCAGACGGTGCTGGGTTAACTTTCATGACACCCCGAGGGAAAATCATTTGATGGCAATAATTTGAAGTATATGTAATTTGTAGTAAATGAAAAGCCCAGCTACTGGTAATCCTAATAAATAGATGTGATAGAAGAAAAGGCAGTCATGATAATTGTAGAGAGATTTATGTTTTTCAAAATTTCCTATAGTCTAAAGTCTCTCAGGTCGTGCGTGATACATGCATGTGCATTCAGCTCTGCACTGCAACTGTTTTAACAATCTTAATACTGGCTGGCGGAAACTGCTGGTTCAGACTCGTCGCCGCTGTCCCTGTGGGCACCAACATTATGCCAGGTGTGGCAGGTGCACCTTCAGAGGTGTGCTTATGCCTGTGCAACTGAGCTGGCTGGATAACCCCCCACCCCCCACCCCCCCTTAGCAGTGGAACAGGATTAAGGTCTGTTCTCTAGACCTTGTTTAAGTAATGGTTTGGGAAGAGTGGCAGGATGCCTCAGTGACAAAGAGGATGTTTCCAGCTCCAGGTGTAGTACATGCAGCTGTAGCTGTCCCATGTTAGCCTTCTTGTATCATCACTCAGCACACAGCTAGTGACAGAGCAGGCTGTAAAGGGCCACAAGGCCACAAGTGGAACATTTTTCCCCTAAAATGAGGAGTTTATGAGGTTAGACTGAAAATAAAATGGTATCTGAAGGAATTCAGGAAAAAAAAAAACATTGCAGTGCTTTGAGGATTCTACCCATTTAGCATTGTCCTATAACATTTTCAAACTCACAATGAACAAAATATATACTGGCCACTTTATTAGGGATACCTGTACAACTGCTTCTTCATGCAGATATCGAATCAGCCAATCACGCAACAGCAACTCAATGCTGTCAAGATGACCTGCTTAAGTTCAAACTGAGGATCAGAATGGGGAAGAAAGAAGATTTAAGTGACTTTGAACATGGCATGCTTGTTGCTGCAAGACAGGTGGCTCAGAAACCGATTTTCCCACACAACTACTGAAAAAGTATCAAGCGAGCAGCAGCTCTCTGGGCAAAAATACCTTGTTGGAGGAGACTGGCCGGACTGCTGATGTGCATTCAGCTGATAAGAAGGCAACAGTGAGTCAAATAGCCACTTGTTACAGCCAAGGTATGCAGAAACTAAACTTTCTGCCTTGTATCAACAGTTCAGGGTGATGGTGTAACAGTGTAGTGGATATTTTCTTGGCACACTTTGCAACCCTTAGTATCAACTGAACACTGACTACGTCCATCCCTTTGTGACCGCAGTGTAACCTTCGTCTGGTGGCTCCTTCCAGCAAGTAAATTTCTTTCTTCCTTTCGTTCTTTCGTTCTTCCTTTCTGTGACTCGGTATTAAGAAGGAAGAATGTAAGGTTTGTTTAAGGTGCAATATGTGAAACATGCGTGGAACATATGCCTGAATGGCAGCTGTATTTAGCACATGATGTGTGGACAGACCTATGTACATTTGGAATGTCTGTGTTAAATTATGGCTGTCCTGAGCAGAGCCCTTTTTAGACCTCTGGAGTTTCAGTAGAAATAAACAGCAAAGGAGATCGAGCGCCGCGTCACCATTTGTAATCAGTCACTCACAAAGGTGGGCAAATGAACCAGAAAAAGTGGTTTTAAGGTGCAGACACCTGAGTCACCTGTGCTGGACGCTGCATTGTCAAGGCTGGCTCTGGGATCTGTCTGGAGAAATTTGCCAATGTTGCAGTTGTGTTTGACATGACAGCCTCCCTCCCAGGGGTTAAGCGTCATTCATATTCATGAGAACGACGTTTGAGAGCTGCTGGGAGCTGAGCACTCTGTAAAACAACTGCAAGGCTTTTTAGCCTCATCAGTCCCTTCCCGCTCAGCACTTTGGTAGAATGTCATGCCTGTTTTTCCCCACTGATATGCAGCCAATACAAACCCACGTATTTCTTGTTGAATTTTCTCAAAATAATCAGCTAAACAACTGCATTTAGAAAGGCCAAATCAATGCTCGAGTGCGGCCGGAATCTGAGTTTTCATTTTCTGAAGTTGATGTTTCTGCTCCATGATAACCACTTCCCCGTTTCATCAATTTACTGTCGATCTGTTGTGTCTGTGCTGCGTTTCCCAGAGACCATTCGTCAATCACGCGCCACGCTCAGCTCTGTTGAGTCTTTGAACTTTTAAAAGAAATATCACGTTTGAGCCGGTGCTGAATGTTTGTTCAGACATGCCTTCATACTAGCTCGTGCATGTGTTTGTTGGATTTTTTTATTGATGAAAAAAGCACGTCACACCGTGTCAGTATACAGGTACAAATGCGATTTTTAATGCAAACAAAAACTGTGCAGTATTTATTTTTTTTTCTACAGGACCATAATGATTTTAGTAGCTTTCCCAGCTCTCGTGCACACACAAGCGCTGCAGTGTATTTTTGCAGTCCAATAAGGACACATCAGCTAAGGATAAGCAGCAGCTTGTGCGGGGCACCATCCAGTCCTCTGTGGGGGGTGTGGCACTTGAAAAATTAGGTATAATGAAGTATTCACAGCAGTGATGTGTAAACAAATCCCGTGTATTCCAATCAAGGTCATTTGGCCTAAAATGCTGGAGGGAGAATGAGACTTTGCCTCAAAGATCATTACCAGCAATTTTCTGAGGTTAGCTCCGTTTTGGCAGCATTCCACTTTGCTGCAGTTTTCTCTAATTATGTCCCCGTGTACTTTATGTGTTTATGAAGTCAAACATGAAGAGTGCTGGAGGTCAGTCGGCTGATCCGCCAAACATACAAATCCCGTAACTGTTTTGTTCCAAGTCAGTCTTAATCAAGTTCTTGCATGATTATACCTTTAAGAAGAACACACCAGCAGCCAAGCACCCAAACTTTTCCAGCAGTGCTACATGCATTAGCAGCAGTTTCTTATTCCCTTTGAGTGCTGGTATATTTTTGAGGAAATGAGAGGCTCCGTGTGCACTTTGTGCTTTTGCAATTAAAGAATGAGAAAGTCTATAGTTACAGTAGTAAGTCACATTGGGTGAGCATATCGAGCGGGGACAAGGCGACGCTGAAGTGAAATATTTCCTTAATCCTAAGATTAATGATTGACTCATCCCCTAATTCAGAATTGCAACAGAAATTCAAAGGGAATTGAATGCAGCGCTCCAATTATTTAAAATGAAATTGTAGAGTGTGAAATGCTGAAGGCACAGTTGCCGTATTAACAGGCCAATCAGGCAGACTGTGGTAGAATTGTAAAATTCAATAATTCAGGCAGAAATTACTCTTCAGAAGGGAGATGTGAATAATTCAGGGTATTATGACTTAAAGAACTATCAGCTGGCTTCAGAATGGAGTGGAATTATGATTAATTCACAACTGGATTAATGGTGTTTCAGTAGGAGCGTCGGTTTACATCAGCAGGGCTGGCTGTCCACTTCCTCTTTACCCGCTTGAAAAGAATGGTGAATAGAGAGGGATTATTGTCAGCTGTAGGCCTCAGCGCAGGTTCACTTGCCGTGATGCGTGCCGGCACGAGAAGAAAACAATCTGGTGAGCTCCAAGTCTACAAGTCTGACTTCTGTAGCCGCAGCGAGTGCGGTGCGCTGCTGAGCAGTCGAGATAATTGAAGGAGACGTGTCTAGTGCGATGTCCGTAATCACTTGAAAATGTGGAAGACGATAGTCGTCACAGCTGGCTCGGTGTGAGAGCTGGTGGTGCATGCCACGAGGGTGGCAGTAGCAGTTATGTGAAGACCATGTATACAGAGGAACTAAATCTAGAGGATACAGAGATGAAATTGTGGCCTGGAGTTAAAGAATCCTTCAGTTATCGCATACCGTCTGCTCCGTTCTGACTGATTCAAGTGCACTTGAGCGAGGCTTTGAACACTCAACAGTGCTGGTGAGGTGGCTAAGCTTGTACTGTAGTTGGACGGTAATTAAAGGCGAGTTATGTACAATTAGGCTCATTCAAATAATAACGGTGTGTTTGATGCAGAGCACAATGACGAGTTAGACCAGACTCTGCTCATTTTAAGACAACATTGCCAGTCTGTGCAAGTCATGAAAACAGATTTAAAAAAGTCAGGAAATTTGTGTTTGGTCAATTATTTCTTTATTATTTCAGTGCTTCTTAGCAGTAAATCTTATACTGCTGGAAAATCAGTTTATTTCCCCTTAAATGGAGCCACGTTTGTGAGGAAAATGCATTTGTGGGTTGAACAGCAGAGTTCAGTATGTGGGTTGCGCCCATGGAAAACGTGCCAGATCTACTCTGCTAATGCCAAACAGCTTATTCTGCTCTTGAATCTTACTTTGTGTCATTTACTGGATTGAAGTCTGAAGAAACAAGACGTCATTTAAAAAAAACGGGGGGCTCGGTAGCATGTGGAAGAGCCATGCAACAGCCTGGCACCGCATCCTCGTGCTGGTCACCAGCTTGGTCACATACTGCTGTGGGACAGCATCAACTAGCATTTGTCGCAGGTCGCGCTGGTCTCTCACATGAACAGCACGCCCAAGCTGATCCCACAGGTGTTCAGCGGGGTTGAGGTCAGGACTGCAAGCAGGACATCCCATCCTCTCCACTCCCAAATTCTGGAGGTAGTTTCTGATAATCCCGCTCTGTGGGCGCGAGCGCCGTCATCTTGGAGGATAGAGTTCAGTCCAAGACTGTGGAGATATGGGATTACCACTGGTTGCAGACTGCTGACTGCTGGCTCCAGTGTGCAGTTACTGTGGCAGGGAAACTTCTGGAGGATGAAAACCAATTTGGAATTTCAGCTCCTACATTTCAAAGATGCCCTTCAGTGATAAAGATGCTGTATTTACCGCTTTCTCTTTCCATAGAATACCCAGACCTCATCTCTCACCAACTTTTTTCCACATCATTGGTTGAGTTATACTGCACGCTCCCTTATTTAGCGGGGTAAAGCATTAATCCGGAGATTGTGCATTAAAGAAGAACTGTGTTTTTTTTCAAGAGGAAGCTTTTCATTTGTAGATACATGCTTATTACCTGCATTGGTGCCAGTTATCGTGGTCTCTGGTTTTGGAGCGGTGATTTTATCTTTTTCTGTTTTGGATGCTTGGTTTATATATTTTAGTCTTAGTTTGTGTTTTATAGTTGTTCCCTTGTATGAAGTTTGATTTTTTTTCTTTTTTTTTTCAGTGTTTGTTTGTATTGATTTCCTCTTTGATTCCTTTATTATTCTGTTATTTTATGAGTCATACTTCTGGTTTTTATATATATATATATTTGCTGCAACTTCAGTGGATACAATGGAAAAAGTCACTGTTGTGTTCTACTAGGATTTCTAGTGTAAGACCTAGAACCCAATCCCCAATCCATATGCATACATTTTTAATGTGTTTTGAATCAAAACACACAATTATTTCATTCAGTCCTTAATGTGGGTGTTTTATTGTTATTTGTCTATTATTTGTCTTGCTGTGAGCTCGTTACCAGAGCATGCTGATCAGAGCTGAGCATGGCACAAACTGATAGCTGACTGAAGGGCATGCCGGTGAACCGTGAGGACGCTGCCGGACATCCTGCAAAATCATATATCTTTGAGTTGAGATTTTTTTTTTTTTTTGCTTCAGACTAAAAAATGTTTTTAAAAAAGCGTTTGGACTGAACAGGATCCAGGTCTTTGTCTGCTTCTTTCCTTATGCAACATGTTTGGCCCAGGTCCAGCTATTGATATTTCAGGATGTGAGTGCGCATAAGGGGGTGCAGAAATGTGCAGAAATTCATTTGTCAAATTTTGTTTACTCTCTTTAAAAATCAATTGCCCTCCTCACTCTCCTGGCAGACAGAGAGTTGGTCACGTCCAGCACTCAACCAGTGATAAAGCACTTTCCCACTTTTTGAAATAGATTACCTGCTTGTTTCCAAGGTCACTGGCTCTAGCCACCATCTGTGACTGTCTGTGTAAGCACCGAGACCAAGGTTGTGATCTGTGTATATATACATTTGTTTCCGTGCATGTGCTTCAGATATAGAACTGGGTGATTCACGCAGAATGTATGTGAATCACTCTTTCATGAATCACATGTGTGTAATGTTATGAATGGAAATGAACATGTTAGTGAGTAAAATGATGATTTATTGTAGCAATTAATGTTACATCTCATTAGACACAGCCTTTATTTTTTTGTTAACTCTGTATAAGTCAGTTTTTGCTCACTGTTTTCAGTAATCCTCATTTAAATGTTACAGAAAAGTGCGATGAAAGAATCTCTGAAACTTCTAAATGCTCCTTCTCGTCTCACATTTCAGCTTTAATCAAACTACAATCTTTTTGCACTTTTCCTAAATGTCTTCTTTTGTTTTGTAGAAGTTTTTTTTTTTTTTACACTGAATTGCTTCCATAATGAGGGTTTCCTCCCTCTCTTTTTCACATGTAGGTCAGCTTGAGCTAACTGACCACTGACTGGTTTCTCTTGTTCCATGTTCTCACTGTGCGGTTGGCACTTGACAGATTCAGCCTGACACATTGGTTTGAAGCAGATTCCCAAAGGCCAGCGCGCTGCTCCTTTGTGAAACCTCCTCTAAATATGTAGTGGCAAAAAGACAGCAATGTTTGAACTTAGAGTTTTTTAATATTGTGGCATTTTAAAATGGGATGATCCTCTTTGTATTCATGCAGCAACAAAGTTATGATGTGTGTTGACTTTACCCACTAACAACCTGACATCCATGGATGTTATTTTCAGGGCTAAATCTAATGTTGCAGTCGTGGCCTTTATTTCAAAAAGCCATTAAAAATCATGTTTAATCCGTTTGGTTTGGTCCAAATAAAGCCTCTCTTTTGGACCACATTTAGCTGTTTGTACAATCATTTCCCACCGAGGAAAGAGCAGTAACAACGCTGATATTTAACTGAAAAGTAATCATTTCTGCTCATCTAGAAAAGGACGGACCTCCTTAAACGTGGTTTAAAACCTGGCATCTTGTTTATGGTGAAAAAAAAGCCATCACATTTCACTTTTCATTCATACTCCTCGAGATGTCTCTCAAGGTTTTCTCTTCTGTGTCCTTTCAAGTTTTGGTTGGTAGATATTTCTTTAACTCGCAGAAATCTGGGAATTAATTTGACCCAACGTGTGTCCGTAAAATAAGGATTTCCTTCACAACTGAAATTCTCCCATAGTGCACAAAACAGGCAAATGGTCTAACAATCACAGCAGCGTATGTACTGTAGCAAAATTGAATATCGCCTGTGTCAATATTTGCTAATATTTGTTAATATTGTTGCGTTTTGTAGTCAAAATGATGATGAGATTCAAAGGACTGACTCTAATGGTGCATAGATTTGTTTAATTCTTTTTATTATATGTTACCAAGTAAAAATAAGGAGAGTTGATGTGTTTAAATAGAGCTCTGACAAATAAACAGGCAGTGAAGCATATTCACTGGTTGGTCATGTATACTGTCATGGCAGTGCAGGTAAGAATACGTTTTGATAAAGAGAGCGTTCGTACGTTAAGGCTTAATAAACTGTGTTTGCTTCTGGTGACGTTGGTGCGTTGAGTTGACCCATTAAAAAATGATGCCCAGGGGGCCTGAAACCCACTCAGCAGGGTCACTGAAAGCCAAGCATGTTCCTGCACGCATTGATAAACATGTCACTTCCAATCAACAGTGTATTTAAAATCTTGGCCACCTGGCGAAAGATATGAAAGAAACAGTGGCACAAAAATCACTGCTTGGTCATTTAAAGTCCACGAAGCTCTGTGGTGTCGGTCATTAAGCTAACATGTTATCGAGCTGTGGTATATTAGTCATAAAGAATGTGCAGCTATAGTTCTTACCACACTGACGCCAATCACAGAGAGTGTTCTCAGTGGTTTATATTTATCATGATTTTAGCATTTATTATTCCTGGTTCTTACTTAGCCATTTGCTTTTTGAATTGATATGGCGAATAAAGTCACCGAGGTTCATACGCGCCCCATTAAGATCTACTGAGACCTGTAATTATGTGTTGTACAACATGTACTTGTACTTTCAGGGGATTCATGCCACCTACAGATAGTATATAGAGGAAAATAGAATGGAAATAACAGGAAAATAAAGGTCCGGTTGGCTCAATGATGCTGTTTGATGTTGTTGGCTGTTATTTCCCCCTCACTGTTCAGAATCATTAATCAGGTGTTATTTTGCACCTTTTAGACTTGCACTTGGAGTCCTAGATTCCCTAACTGTGTGGATACTCATGTAGAAATGTTACTAGTGGAGTGCCCTCTGACTTATTACATTACTTTGAAACAGGAGGCGCATAATGTTACTCTTTAGCCATTCAAAGTCTATTGCATCATTAAATCCAAGAAATCTGACTGCGAGCATGTTCCTGGCAGCTTCCCCCCCCCCAGTAAATCCTAAACTTTGTATACAGAAAGAGAACATTGACATATACTGTATCAAACTAGAAAGTGATACAGTGACTCATCAATGAGATTGGGGTCCTCGTAGTCTGCAGTGTTTCTTCATCATAACTCCACTTAGCGGGTGTTCACCCTCTGAAGGTGAAATGAAACGTCTACTTGCAGGTCCTGTAGCATCAAACCTGAATGCAGAATGTAATCTTTCAGAATGCTGCCTAAGTAGTATTCAAATTTCAGGATTCATAATAACTCTAGCCCAGAGGATGCAAAGGAGCTGCTGACAATGCCTAATTTATCAGTGCTAATTTGCTGTATTAGAGAGAACGATTGCCTGTGGTGGTTGATTCATTTCCCTTTTCTTTCCATACCTACTGCTCTTTTCCTCATTTTCTTTCTGGCTTCCTCTCTTCATATCCACTTATCTCCCCCCCCACTCTTTATTCTGCTCCTCGCATATTGTTTAGACATGCCCGGCTGACGCAGTGAGCATTTCATTTAGTGTGAGTTGCCGTTAAAGCATCTTTATATACATTTTCTTTCTGCAGACAGAGACAGCTTTCTCAATAATGACCAGCAGCATTTGGGGCTTTGCACATAAATATGAGTTGTTACGGGGGGAAAAAGGGTCATCAATGGTCACAATTTGGATGTGAAACTTTAACTCCAGAGAGAGTTTGTTTTCTGTTGCCTGGAAACAGTTGATGGCTCCCTCTCTGTAACCTTAACCAAATAGTTGTTGTGCAATTATTGACCATAGACAGGTGTCATACTGTATGTCTCAGTTTTGTAATCTTTACAAATACAAGTTAGGACAAGCAAGAAGCTTGAAGATGGCTAAAGATTGTCCACTTCATTGGTCTGAAATGCTAATTGTTGTTGCCATATATCTGAGTTTTAGATGATCGAAATGATCCTCCTGGTTCCCTGCATCCTCATAGGCTTTTTCTGCACTTTATGCTCTGCTCCAAAAGTCTTTTATGGCATGTTGACGTGCGGTAATGTGAACCCACTCTTCCCGTAGGAAGCGATACTTTTTCTAAAACAAACAGCAGCTATTCAAGACTCCCCGTTCAAAGATGAAGTTTATTTTTCTTACACTTATTAGGTCCAACTAATCCCAGATAGCCAGGAGAAATTAAAAATGCATCCCAAACAACAGCTCGGGTCTCAGGAGGTTAAAGAAACAAATACCAAACTTTGAGATAAAGACCCAGACACTGGAATGAACTGGATTCATCCTTTAAGAACACCCCCAGCAAGATTACTTAATCATAAATGAATAAAGGGCCTGACTTATGAAGCAGTGCTGAGGTGGCTCAAGGAAGCATCCGTAGGATTTTGTAACTAATTTGGGTAGATTAGCAACATAAGGCATTAGCTGCGTCTGAGGCTTTACTGCCCTTCTTGTTTATTGTGACTGTTTTAAGGAGGAGAAAGTGTTACTCGTTCCCCTTCTTCAACCCACTTCCTCTTGCAGGGATTCAAACCGGCTCTCTTCCTCCCTGGCCATTCTTTGCGGTGCACGGCTCATCGGGAAAGGGACGCGAAGCTCTGCGCTGTGTCTTTGGCCATTGCGTGTGCTCAGGATCTGGTTGCTGTTAAAGAGACAAATAAGTTGCTTCAGGGTTCGAAAGACGTTCACAGACAAAAGGAGTTGGATGTTCCTCAGAGGGATGCATGCCTGTGTAACCTTTTGTCTTCATTTATTATTTTCTTTTAGATATGAGAAGCTTAGAAATGCTGTTTATCAGCTGCAAAAATGTCCTCCCACTGGTTTTTTGGGTTTTTTTTTTTTTTTTGTATTAATTTAAAATTTTTGCTTTTTTTATTGTTTTTTTTTTTTGGTTTTGTTTTTTTT
>VUQK01013525.1:4439-15384 GCA_015106715.1 Bujurquina vittata | reverse complement strand
CTTATCTTAGGCTACGTTCACACTGCAGCCTGAAGTGACACAATTCCGATTTTTTTGCCCTCATGCGACCTGTATCCGATCTTTTCATGACAGTCTGAACAACACAGATCCGATTTTTTCCAAATGCGACCCAGGCCACTTGGATATGTGGTACTAAAGCCGATACGTATCCGATCTTTTCAAATGTGATCTCAGTCTGTACGGACGCTCTGGGACGCGCCGCATTGATCCGACCTGTACGTCATTGATACTCGACAAACGTCACTATTCTGCGTCCCGTGTTACAGGGATGCGTGAAGGAAAACAAGCTTATTTTCGCTATTGCTTGGAGATTTGTTCAACAAAAGTTAAATTAAAAAACAAAACAAAAAAACAAGCTTACTTCCGCAAACATTGAGCACGCTCGCTACGTGTGACGTAATCGCGTCCTCTACTGCGCATGCGGGACACTTTCAGGTTCGGCTGCAGTTCACACACAGATCACATCCAAGTCGTATATATTTGGAAATGTGAACAAACACGCAAAAAAAAATTGGATTTCTCAAAAAATTGTGTCACTTCATGCTGCAGTGTGAACGTAGCCATATTGATGTGCCATCCTGGAGGAGCTGGACTCCCTGTGCAGCCTCTGCAGGGTCCAGGTATGGCCTCATGATACCAGCAGTGACTCTAGCCAAATGCAGAACTAGTGAAAAACAGAAAAGATGAGCAGGGGAAAGTGTGTGTCCTCACCTGTAAACCCATTCCTGTTTTGGGGGATTGCCTCAGTGTTGCTCCTCTAGTGCACTTGTTACGTAATCTGATGAAGACCAAAGCAGCTGAAACTGATTAACACCCCCTCCGATAGTGACTGACCATCAGTATCCCAGAAGTTTAACAAACTTGATGCTAAACTGATTAAAAAGTGTTCTTTCATTTATTTGAAAAGTTTAGAAACACGCTGCAATACAAGTCTGACTTCATATCTGTTGTCGGCTCTTTTCTTGCATTTGCTTTTCATGTATCCACAGCGAAGGGGCGGGGGGATCCCAGAACAGAGCATGCCATCAAACATAAATTACTGCAGATGGAAATAATCTTCTTCCAACTACAGTGATTCTGAATAAACTGATCATTGAATTTCTTCCTTCACGACTGCTTATAGTAAAACCCCCAAAACGCTCCCTCCTGCATTCGGCCTTTATTGGAAATGTGGTTAACTCAATTCATAGCTGTGCACTGACACGCATACTTATGGCAGAGGAGTATGAAACTGCAGAATTTCAGCCCCACAACATCATAAAAGTCATATAAACTCCACTTTTACTTTGAGCTTTGATACATAACGTGCACGCCTCCATTTGCACCAAACTACATGTAAATCATGCACATGGCCAATATGCATGCGGTGCTACTAGCCAGCTTTATAACATCATCTCTCTAACAGCCTCTTTGCTTGAGGTTTCCCTCATAAAACACATAAAAAAAAGCACAAAACACTCGAGCTGATCAAAGTTTCCACCATTTAAAAACTCAAAGAATTTTTCAGCTTAGAGGAGGCTGCGGGGTAAGGGAGGTAGACTGTAACATCATTGTTTTAGGATGTTGCGCTAAAAGACTGAATCATAAATGCTTATTTTTCCAGTCGTACAAACCAGGATCATCCAGTGATCTCTGAGCTCCTGAGAAAGGTGAAGATCAGGACAAAGATGAGGGTGAGCGCTTCAAACACACTCAAGCTCATTTTCCATCCTGCTGAACTTCCCTCACCTCTCCATATGGGGCTCCAGGCCTTCCTGTTCTCTACCACCCTCCCTCCCATGTTTTTTTTCCTTTTCCTGGATCTGTGAGGAACTCTGCTTATGATCTTTGGTCCCTTGAGACTTTTGCTCATCTCCCATCAAGTTCTGCCATACTCAAGTTCTGACAGTGGTCCTCAAGGTCCTGGCAGCAGCTTCAGCCTCAGAACTAGAAAGCAAAGAAGAAATCTTTAAAAATTGAAATTGCACGTTTGGGGCGCGCACACACACACACACACACACCTTTCTGGCCACCTTTCTTGAGCCATTGCACATGCTTGAGCTTCTTAATAGAGATATGGAAATATGACAGCTGTGATAGTTCATTTAAGAAATGGTCAAGGAGCAGCAGTGCCACTGATGAGTGGTGGCAGAATCGTACAGTTTCAGAGTGTCAGCACGGTGCATGAACCTAGCTCATACTCCAAGGATGGGGCCATATTGTCTGGTACCCCTCATCTCACAAGAATACATAAGGGATGTCCGTAAAAGTAATTCATATCTCTAAGCAGAAGAAAATGTCCTCCACATCTGATTTGGCATTTCTGAGATCCTCACAGTCACAGCAGCTTTTTTCTCTCTGCAGGAATAACCTCGTTCCTCCTGCTGCTGTAATCACTGTGACTGCAGAGGAACGTCTGCAGATCTCATCAAGATCACGTGAAGAACAGATTTCTATGTTTATTTAAAAACACCTGAAGTGAAATGCACATTTATAATGTATGATATATAATAAAATGCATGATCTATATTATGCAAACAAACTGAGTTTATTCCTGTCGGTGGCTAATATTGCTTCAACACAAACGGGCATTTTAAAACGGGCTGATTTTAATTGCTTTAAAAAATTCCAAATAAACAGTGTGACAAGTTTTTCGTAGCAAAGTATGACATACAGAAACAAGGTGCCTGCAACTGTCGCTGTAAATATGGTCCCGAGGCACAGACACGATTATATTGTGATGTAAATGAGTTCAGGTATAAGTGCAGTGAGGAACATCTATATTCGCCCACCTGCCTACTTTCCCAGGTGTTTGGCTGCTTGTCCGTTTGCCTGACTTCATCACTTCTAGTCCAATCATCTTCCTGCCCACCTTCTTTGAGCCAATCAGCCTCAATCCAGCATACTTGAAATATCTCTCTTCATCTGTCATTCTCCCTTTCAGACCGATTTGTGCACCCCACCTCCTCCCCATCTATGCCACTAAAGCTTCCGGAGCTCCTTCCAAGCCTCCATCTTTGTTTTCACCACCACCAGCATCTCGACTCCGTGGGGTCCTGCCCTAATTCCCGTCTCCGCTGGGATTCTGTTCTGCTACGATGGGCCCATCAGAGTCTAATCCCCAAATAGCTCCTTTTAGTCCTTATCAATAAATCATGTTAAATTCCTCCTAATGATCTCTCCTTATTGAAGTTTAACTTCACAGCTGCCTAAACTTTAGACAGCAGAAGGAAATACATCCAAAAACTTCCTTCTGTCAAAATCAATTTTGTCCTTGAGAATTTCTGCAGCAGTGCAGAGAGAGGGGATCCTAACGAGCATGTGCAGAGTAAATGTATTCATTCTAGCTTGTTTCAACTTTAAGGCACTGAGTGCGTTACAATCGCCCTCTGCTACTATTGCCCCCAGTCTCCCCTACATATGTGGTTAATGTCTCAGAAAATGATTGTGTTTGCGGCTTCTCATAATCCTTGATCTGATTTCATGGTTGAACAGATTAATATATGTTACACAAAATGGGATCTGCTTCCTTCCGTCCATGCAGTGATGTAATAACTATAAATGTGCCATGGTGACTTTTCGGAGTTTTACAAAGTTGAACGCACTCAGCCGTCTAATAACAGCAAGGAATTCATTAAGAGGAGAGGAACAAACTGTTTGGTTGTGTCATGCGAATGCTCGACATGTTCTTGATCAAACTAGGATTCCAGCTATCTGCAGCGCCGCAAAGCCGAATGCAACTGCGTGAAAGAGATTCATGTGGAAAAGCCATTCTTCTGAACACAACACCACTAAAATGAAATATCTCAAACTTTTGTTTCCCTCTAAAATGGAAATCATGCGCCGTGCATTCATCCCGCTGCCCTCGTGGTTGTGAATGGACACACAGGCAGCAGAACAAACACACTTCCTTGAGTTTGAAAGGATTTTGCACATTACTGAAAAGGTTTTTTTTAATGAAGACAGTGTTGAATAAAATGCAACACATTTCAAATTCTAAAGGAGAACAACAAAAATTATGATTAAACAAATATTTGACTCAGCCTTTTAGTGTGTCGCTGCCATTTCTGCACACAAGGCTGTGAAGTCCTCGGCCTGCCCGATGATGTTCAGCCTCACATGTCGATTACGAGCCGGTCCATTTCACTCACACACTCTGAGCCACAGGCTAACATGTCATCAGTGTGGAAGCTCTTCATGTGATTGAACACAGAACGTTGGCTAAAGTAAACCGGGGGGGGCACCGCGGACCCGTCTCCACAGACAAACTGAATCAGACACTTAAATCACCACGATTCACGCGGCTGTTTGGAAGGTGAAGGTGGGCGTACAGCAGCACGCTTTCAATGAATGATTTTGACCTTTTTCCAGTCGCAGCATCTTTTATCAGTTAGGTGAGAAGATCGTATAACTTACTGCAGCTTGAGGGAAACTGTTGATTTCATTATAAAAACAATATTTCGCATTGAAGAAAAGTTGATTTGTATCTGTGTGTGCTGTCAGTTCTCAAAAAAACCCAAAAAGTAGAACTGCCAAAGATTGTGTTAGCAGGTCACACTTAAGAGAAAATCCAAAACTGGGGACGATGTGTCCAGATGACACTTTGCAAACACATCAGCTCTCAGTGGCAAAAATGCTCTGGCTGGATATCAACACTGGTATGGACCGGGCAAAGTGTTAGGAAGGAAAGGAAGTGAGAATTATCCACCTACAGAGGGCTCAATTCAAAGACTCACCAGAAATCTAAATGAAAAAATGATGCAGCAGGCTAGTGAACTTCATTGGAGCAAGTCAAAATGATACTCAGTAGTTTGTGTGGCCCCCACGCGCTTGTATGCATGCCTGACAACATTGGGCCGTGCTCTGGATATGTATGCATGGATGTGTCTCGCAGTCTCTGGTCTCCATCACTCCCCCCCCCACACACACACACCGTTCCTACTTTAGTTTGTTTTGCAGGTGGTTTCAAATGCTGTTCCCTTTACCTGCCCTCCTGTGGTCCCAGGACTCCCAGGGTTCAGATCAATAACCCAGGAGTTTAGCTTTTTTAGCAATGAAATTAATGAATAAAATCAAATTAATGTGATCCTTTTCTTCAGGCTTTCTTGTGTAACCTCGCTCACAGCCATGAACAGTGACGGCAGAGCAGTGAGGCAATGGTTGGGTTCCACTTTAATTGTTAGACTGTATCGAATCCTCCTGTGTGGAGGTCAGACAGCTTTGGGGAATGACAAATAAAAACTGCTGTAGTCCTTTTAGTAGACTGTAGCAGTCCAATAAAATAAGAACCCAGTGATGTTTAATTCTATCGTCATAGAAATGCACATCTAGCATGTTGGTCACTTCAACACTACAAAGCTTTAATATAGGCCACAGTTGGAGTCATTTGCATTAGAACAGCGAGGAAACTCCATTCACAGATTGTCTCCCTGCAGGCTATCTCCGTGAGGCTACAGTGTCGTGGCACACAGCAAGGCTAATGTTCCTGGCCTTACTTGTACACTGCATGGTCGGATGCACACATACACCACCACAGCACACCTCTTAAAAGGCAGCGGGCATCCGAGTGTGTAATGATGCCAGGGGTGTGAGGCACTTTACAACCAACCCATACCTTCACCCACAACTGAGATTAATTGCACTTGATTGACTATATCAGATGTGCTTCTGTTTCCTGCCTTCTCATTTGGAACAGCCCAGAATTTATTGGAAGAGCCCTGCTTACTCAATATATATCGAGCCCTTATCAGAGAAGACTCTAATTAAGCTCCATTTCCGAGTTTATTTCCCTTTTTCTTCCATTTCAGATGTTTGGGCGGAGAGAAAAAAATCCATTAACCTTCATCCTACCAGCTGGGGGTTGTGCAGAGCCCAGAGGTATATTTGGATTATTATATTCTGATTAGTACTTTATACAAACAGAAATGTTTTGGGGTTCCAGGGGAGTGAAATCAAAAGCTCCCAATTTTGTATATGTAACTATTTATTATGTACTTAATGTTCCACATGGGTCCTAAATAGAAGTATCAAAGGTAGGTAGGGTTACTCTGTCAGTGGTTAGATTGGAGCGTTGATTTCTGCAAGCAGAACTTCCCAGACTTGAAGTTATCAGAGCTTTGCAGACATTGCTGGATCTACCTGAGAAAGCTGAGGTATCCCTTACGGTACACATGTAAAGGAGAGCTGATCCCGCTCCACCTCAAGCCCAAATCTTCACAGGAAGACGTGAGCATGTCCTGAGCAAAGCATGTGCCAAATTGTGTGTCATAATGTCTGCAGAAAGACATTATGACCAAGGTACACCTAAAAACCCTAAAATTGTGTGATTCTTCTTCAAAAATGTAAGATTTAGAATGAGCACACATTAATATCTAGTTCTTCAGGAAATCGCACGTTATAAGAGGTCAAAAAAAAGTTTTACTTAAGGACACATCGAGAGCTGCTTGAGCCAATCAATATGCGCCCTCAAAAACCGACAGCGATTATTGCACACAACTTAGCTAAGGCCTCTTAACCATCATCACGACAGAAAAATGCCAAGGCCCTCTCAGAGCAATCCACTTTTAAATAAACTATCTACACTTCATAATATGCCACCGGCACAGGTCCCCTGACAGCTGGAAAGTGCTACAATCAATGGTGATAATCTTTATTGTATAAACTCATCAACATAAATGGTAGAACAGAGGTTTCTGAGACCCTTACAGGTCTCAGAGGAAATGTGTTAATATATTTTTCATTGGTCACTAGAATCATGAGGAATCATGAGCTGTTAATTAAACTTCAGATCTTTTGTGGTGAAGGAGAGTAACATGCAACAAAGCAAGTTGTTAGAGAAGCAAATGCCAGACAGCTGACTAAGAGCAAAACATTAATACTTGAATAACAGATGAGTGCTGTCTAGATTTAAATATGTACCCACGTAAGGCACAATTGCAAAAGCAGTGCATATGCTCCTTTATGTAGAGCCTTTAGCCTTTTAAAAGGGCACTGCTTTAACAGTTACTCCACGCAACCAACACAAATAAACCAAACTGCAGTTACAGAAACTGATCTTGTTAGGAAAAAAGATGTATGGGCCGTCAAAACCAACTGCTTACTTTAAAATGGTTGCAGAGAAACAGACTACAGATCAGCTACTTGGTTTTCCCAGTCTGAACTGGAGCTGTTGGGCTGGCAATTGGACACGGTTTCAGACTGCCTCCACAGAGGAGCCTCTTGGATGCAGATCAGAGACTGCAGGGATCTCAGAGCCAAGCTACCAACAGGCTACATTTAGATTACATTTTGTTGTATGTGTCATGTTTCTGAGCCAGCTCTCTGATCACTTTAGACATGCAGCAAATCCTAAAAAACAGTCTAGAAAAGCAGTAAAGGTCACATGGATGTAATCAGCCCACTGACTAGCCATTATGTGTTGTAATTATACCTATAAATATAGCCAGTAGGTACTCTTTCCCACTTACTTCCATAATCGGAGATAAACAGAACCAGCCGCAATCATGTAAAAGCCCACTAGTGGTCTTGGTCTTAATTTTTCTGTTGAGTAGAATTGCCTACTGAGCAGGTAGTGAGGTGGCCACATACTGGTAACAGTTACAGGAGTAATATCAACCAATAATGGCCATTTAATTGGATGATAACATTCCAAACAGAATAAAAATACAGAAACCTGAAAATGAGCAGCTGGGAAACAGTAACCACTTTTTTTTTTATCTTTTTCTGCCAATTGTGTTCATTCTGATGCCACATGTTCAAGAAGTGAACTGCATTCCATCCACGCGATCATTCATATTATGAACACAAACCCTTCCTGAATAATCTGAGTTGGAAATCAAGTCAACCCATTTGGAATCCCAAGAATGTCAAGTACAAAAACAGTAGGAAACCCCCAGCATTTAAAGACCACAGGATAGAATAAGAAACTTCACCTCAATATTTTGTCCTTCTGGTCAAGTAAAAATGGAATTCAGGTGCAGCTTAATTTGCTAACAGAAAGTGAGCAAGAGTCAGATTCTAAACCAGGTTGAATTAAAAATGCCAACAGCAACACCCTTGAAAGGACTTCAAATCTTCACATTCAGTCAGCCTGTTCTGTGAGAATTCAAGTCTCTTCTGTCCACAGTCATTAAAAGAATATATTTAACCTGGAGTCTCTTCAATTCTGTTTAGCCAAATAAATCTTTTAGATCATTGTTGACAGACGCACTATGTTTTATCCCACTTGGGTTCATGCTAGGCGCAGCAGCAGGTTGAGAAAAGTTTTGCGGGCTGAAAAAAGGGTTTGCTTGCATCCCAAACCCACCGGGCACCCCTCCCATACCAACTGACACACCCTGCATCTGAGTCTGAGCGTTCTGAGCCGAATTAAACTGACTGAGCCAAGGGCTGTTGGTTCCAGCTGGAGCCTTGGGACCCATCTGGTTCAGGGTGACTTTGGGCTTGTTGGGTGTAAAAAGACTGTCCAAGGCTGACATATCGGTAGGTTTGTTTGTCTGTCCACTTGTTCCTTGATTCTGTGCAAGGGATCCAAAGTTTGGGGTGCTGGTGGTGGTGGCCATTCCACCATAGAGGCCAGGACCTGCGGGTCGCATGCCCATGCCTCCTGTCTGGAAGCCCATGGTTGAGTTGAAACCATTTGAGACTGGGGCTCCCATGGAGCTGACCACTGGACCGGAGGAGGGGAATGCAGACACAGTGGATCCTTGCACTGGGGGTGGTCGTACTGTGTTTGCCAAGGACAGACTGTTTAGAGATGTCATATTGTTGAGTAGGCTGCTGGTCAGATCCTTAGTCTGCAATATAACAAGGAGAATTATTAATGTTTGAGAATGAGTGTCCATTTGTGTGCGTAGATATTTTCAGGCTTTACCTGTGAATTAGAAGTGGCAGTGGCTGGTTTGATCGTCTGTGGTGCTAACGGCTGCTGGTTCCTCAGTTTGACTGCCTGTTCTTGCTCCTTAGCCAATCGTTGCTTCTCTTCTAGCGTGAGAGACACCTGGGGGAGTGCAAAGGAAGAAGGAAAATAAATTTTAAAAAACTAGACCTAGACGCTAAATGAGCAGGACCCTCCTCCAGGAAGCCGCTCTGGCTAACAACTTTAAGTTTGTTAACCCTGAGCTGAGAGAAACTGGGTTTTCTCTTCCAGAAAGAGAGCCATCTTCAACTCTGAGTCAGTTACCATAGTAACAGATCATCAACTAATCCTGCTAGCCGGCAGGTTTTCTTCAACAAACTGAGTTTCTCTCAGACTCCTCCCCTCTTACTGCACCTGAACCAGCTGACTGACACCCAGTTTCATTCCCTCATTCATAAAGTTACAGTCGAAGCTCAGAGCGGAGCAGATTATCCATCCATCCATCCTCTTCTGCTTATCCTTGTTCTGGGTCGCAGGGGGGTCTATCCCAGCTGTCATAGGGTGAGAGGCACGGTACACCCTGTACAGGCCACCAGCCTGTCGCAGGGCTAACACAGAGAGACAGACAACCATTCACACTCACATTCACGCCTATGGGCAATTTAGAATGACCAATTAACCTAGCCTGAGTAACTGCATGGCTTTGGTCTGTGGGAGGAAACCAGAGTCCCCGGAGGAAAACACGGGAAGAACATACAAACTCCACACCGCAAGAGACCTGGGCCAAGGTGGAATCGAATCCAATCCTTCTAGGTATCTATATATCATTATAGCTGTGAGGCAGCAGTGCTAATCCCCACACTATTTAATAAAATCTATAGTCTCCATCTTTCTCTGACAGGTACATTAATGTCCACAGTTTGTTTTTTCTGACAAAATTTTACATTCATTAAAGACTCGAAAAGCTACGTGCATTTTTGAGTTAAATGTGAAAAACACTTACTTAACTCTCGGTGTTAAACAGTGTAAAACATCTCTGATGTGGCTGTTAGGAAGCCAGCATCTATCTATTTGTTGAAAATGCTTCCTGGAACAGGGCTCAGAGAAGAAAGTGGGTGGAAATGAAGTGACATTTTACATACTCTGTTAGGCTGTGAGATTGCTGCTGCAGAGCCATTCTCTTTCCCATTAACCCCTGTGCCACCAAAGATATCATCAATCTAAGAAAAAAAAATTAAAAATGACAGATTTTACTTTATTGCATTCCAGTGAGGGTGCTCACATTTACAGCCTTTTTCAGGATCTTTTATTGCATTAAGAAACATTGTTTGTTGCCAGATCAGTTGGCTGACTGTCATGGAATCGAGCACTGACCTGGCTGCCAGAACTAGGTGGGCTCTTGCTCTCCTCTGCTTGGTTGACTGGATTTGTTATGGTCATGCTCCTGTTAAATGACAGAACTTATTTAGTCACACCATTACTAACAGAACTGACTGTTAATTGTTCTCTATTAAAGATTACAACTACTTCAGAAATTTGTATTAAAAAGCACCATTAATATTTACAACTATTTGACTAAAGAGAAAAAGAAGTTTAATTGTACATAGAGAACTAAATTAAGACAGACACCTCTGCTGCTCTTGCATGATGTGCAGCTGCTCCAGCTTGGTCTTGTGTTCAGTCTCCATGCGGTTCAGCATTTCACGGATAACCGCCATGAAAGAGTTAAACTGAAACACAGACAATATCAATAAGCATGTAATGTGTTATGAGCAATATTTATAAGAAGTTGTTTTTACAGATCAACAGTTAAATTATAAATTTAAACGCACATATAATAAATTATATGTGCGTTTGACTATGCAGTACCTGGTTCAGATTGAGGTTGTTGTCTATACTAAGGGAGACGAGATGGGGCAAACTCTTGGTAGCAAGATGCTCTTTGGGGATACCCAGCTTCTTGTGGCTGAATGTACATTTATAGATCCCTACAGTAAACAGGAAGCAAGTCAAATAACCAAATTTTAAGAAAACCAAGATGTCGATATCATAATGTGTAACTTCCTCTGAAGAGGTTAGATGCTCTGG
>VUQK01013518.1:13518-31132 GCA_015106715.1 Bujurquina vittata | reverse complement strand
TTTATTCTTTTATTGTGATATTGTATATATACATATTTTGATTATTCTTGAATTGACAGGCTGAAAGAGAAAAGGAAAAGAAGAAAAAGGTGGGAGAAAGGGGAAAGATAGAGGGGGACAGAACACCAGCTAATTAACCAAAATAAATAAATACATTGTATACACATGCACATACATATATTTACACACACATGCACACATATATAAACTCATACGCAGAAGTGAGCTTCTCTAATTCATCAACTCATATTGGACCCCTTTGCTGTCTGACACTTACCAGTGACCAGAGTTTTTGCATTGAGGTAAAAACATAAAATACAGCAAAATATTTAATTGCCACATATCCATTTTTATTCCTGATTGATTGCTAAATATTGATTATTCAAATATATTAAAAATGTTATGTACACAAAAATGTATTTATTTTTTAAACATACAGTAGTAGAAACATGTCGGACGGCTGTGCCCATTATGGGCTGAAGTCTAACTTTGATGTTTTTAATATCTCTTGGCTGACTAAAACATGTTTGTCCTATAGTGGCCACCATCGCTAGGATTATGCTCTTGAATTGGGAGGATTAAGAAAACAATTCAGTTGACAGCAATCTGCAGTATCTTAACATCTAGTGGTGAGATTGTACAAAATAAAGTAATAGCTTTGTATGCAACAGCTCTTTAGGTTATCTTTAAAATAAACAAAACACAAAAATGATCCAGAGATGACTTTATTGAGCTTATATGGAATGGAAGGAATACCTTTATATTGGGATTTTTTTAGGGGGGAAGTTTTTTGTAAGTAAAAAAAAATTCAGTAGCATTTATCATCTACTGGGCATCCAAAATGCAATTAAACAATATAGTAGGATATAAAGAAATAGGATATTATGAAAATAAAAGACCTAAATAAGATGTGAGGCTGCACTACCAACTGTAGACGGGCTTTTAGATCCCTTCAGAGTTCCTATTGGTACTGTGAATGCAACCAGAAAGAAGCTCTTGAAGGTTTTATTGCTACCAGTGGGTAGCTACCATATGACAGTAGAAATGATGGACATATCTACCATGACGTCAACCACTGATCCGTGAAGTCTGATGCCTTCAGATGAGTGGTTTTGCTGTTATAATCTGGTGTTCTGAAACTGGATGTGATGAGAAATGTCAAGTAACACTGTGTGTCACAGGCAGGGTTGGACCTAAAATTGCAGCACTCCAGAAGCAGGACTTGAATAAATACTCAGTTTTATTTGCAGGCAATGTCTGACAAACTCCACTCAGAGTGTCAGGAGCCAAAAACCAGAGAACACAAACGCAAAGATCAAACAGGAAAACCGACCTAAAATACAGGGGACTTGACACAAGGGAGGCAGACACTCTGAGGGATAAATAAACTCTAAAAAGAAATGGAACTAGGAAACCTGTGTACACCAATGAGAAAATTCATGAAACCATATACACATTAAATAAAGCAGGGATCGCAAAGAATAACAAATAACTGAACCACTAAGAAATATGAACACGAGTAAATACACTAAGAAGGAAAATATAGAAGAAAGTTGTATAATCATAAGGCAACCAAGAAGCTCAGGAACCTCAGAACTCAAATACTGGGTCACAGACCCAGGACCATAACAAGAAATGACCATGTCCGACTGGTAAACCGCTCACTCACTGGCTAACAACATCTCAGTCGCAAGTTGTTAGCCATTGAGCACCCAGAATAATCCAACGTTCTGTATGACCAAGGTATACAAAATGAACAATACTTAGACTCTGGCGTAACTTTTCAGACCTGGAAGCTACATCCTTCTTTTATACTGTTTATGGTAGTTACCCACTTGTAGCTCCCAGAACTGTTTGGTCCAGAAGCAGCTTTTGCTTGAAGACCTCTATAATGGCCTGTTAAGACAAAGCAGTCCTCTTACTAATTGATTAAATAACAAATAATCAAATAACCCATAAAATTTGTTGGTTTTAAATGAATAAATACAAGGTAATGATGCTCAAATTATCCATCCATCCATTTTCTGCTTATCCAGTTCAGAGTTACAGGGGTTGCTGGAGCCTATCCCAGCTGTCACAGGGTGAGAGACAGGGTACACCCTGGACGGTTCACCAATCTATCACATGGCTAACATATGGAGACAGAAAACTATTCATGCTCACATTTACACATATGGCCAATTTAGAATCATCAAGTAACATAACCCCAGTAATTGCATATCTTCAGACTGTGGGAAAAGAGCCCAGAGAGAACCCATGCAGACATGGGGAGAACATTCAATCTCCACATAGAAAGGCCCCAGATTGTGTTCACACCCAAGACCTTCTTGCTGTGAGTTGCCCTGTGCTAACAACCAGACTGCCAAATTAATTATTTCTATAATCAGTGTACAAACTAAAAATCAAACTCCAGGTTTTTCTCCAGAAGCATTTCAACTTTGCCCTTTTCATATATCCATACCCTCTTCAGCACCTCTCAGAAAGGTGTTGGACAGGACTGGCTCTGGTTTTACTGGTTCTAAGACAGCATGGTTAAGTGTAGCATGGAGGTGAAGTAGGAAATATAAACTCTCTAATCAAAAATGTTAGCACACTGTTTATACACTTTATGGCAGAATACGTGACACGAGAAGAGGGTGCAGTGAAGTGTGTGTGTTTATTCAGATTAGAGAGCAGGTGGCGAAAGTGTTGTTAAACCTGGGCTGCGTGTCTTGTACCATTGCTATTTTGTATCAGTTGCAGCTATAAAAAGCATCCAAGCTGCCACCAGATGGTTTAAGCAATCCCTAAAGCCAAAATTTCAATGAAACAAATAACCAACTGTTTAACATGTCTTTTGTAAATGCCTGTTTTTTTGTGCTTAACCCTAATATATTTTCACTAACTCCCAAATAGCAGTGCTAAACTGCATTAAACCAACATCTATAACACTGGTGAGTCCCTTAAGCTCTCATAACACTGTAAAAAGCACAACATCACAGAGCAAAGACTCTACTTTAATCAATGTACAATTTCCAGATATTGTATTTGTAACATTGCTGACTTCAAGTGACACAATTCTGTCATTCTGGGTAGAATGACGTCCTATATGGTGCTGATTAAGAAATTGGGCACTTACCTTCTTCAGCTAATCTGTTTAAAGTGAAGATAAGTAACATTTGCTGGTACACTGAAAGTTTGTGTGTCCATGTTGTGTATAATTTATAAGTAATGAGTCTGAAATGGATGGATGGATGGAATGGATGGATGGATGGATGGATGGATGGATGGTGAAGTAGAACCACATGTGTAAATGGATGGATCTCACTGTCTAAAAGGCCAAAAGGTTTTTGTCAAAAAACACAGTGCAGTCACAGACTCTTGTTATAAAGACTTTACCATAAACTTGTATTTTGATCTATAATAGAAGGGAAATAGTTATGCAAAGTGAATGACTGACTAAAAACTGGATGATGATGATGAAAGATGAAAGCTGTTTGGTGGTTTTGGGACGGTCTCTTTACTCTTCTGGTAATGTGAGAAAAGCCTGATATTCAGACTTTGTCCTGTATGCAGGAAAAAGGCTGTTTAACACATAAAACTATTTTAAATCATAAAGGGTGAGCTAATGAGAATAATTAGGTAACGTGAGAACATGAGACATACCCTGGAAGAGGCTGTCTCACGTGTTTGGCAACACTTTTTTTTATCTCTCATGTTATTGCTGTTTCTCCAAAGCAATTATGTGGTATAGTAAACTGAAAAACTCACAGAGACACACGAGAGATATGCTAAGTCATCTTGCAAGTGCTGATCCTTGAATGTGATGGCATGCATTCAGACTTGTTCCATGCTGAAAGTGGTACAGAAATGTGAGGAGCTGTGACCTAGTAAGATTGCCATTGTGACTTTTACGAAAGAAGTAACCAGGATGTACATTCACACATCAATCGACATGTTTAGGTACTGTCAGATTAATGGGAGTACATGTCTGAAAGGGGCTTATGGAAGCAGATTCATTGTCCAGGGTGACTTTGTAGAAATGGCAGAGAGTCAAAAGAGACTCAGGATACTTCCAAGTCTTTCAGCCAGAGTGTAATCCTCTTCCTTTATCTCTCTGGCTGATCTGGGCCAAAGCGCTGTGTGTGAGAATGATTCACTGACTGCCTGCTTTTCTGTAGCTCTGTCACGTTTCCTCTTGCTTGCTGTTCTCTAATTCTCACTTGTATGTCTGTTGTTGTGTCACTCTCTTGCCCAGTGACCAGCACTTTTTCACTGTTCACGTCATCTCCGTTTTGAGTGGGGTGCAGCAATGATCACTAATGCTGCGCTCTTTTCATGTTAGATTTTCTCTTACATCGATGCCACCTTGCTCTGCACACCAGACACTCAAGTTGGATAACATCCAGGAATCACAGCTGGATTGGCATGTGCTCACATTAGAGAGTGTGTGTGTGTGTGTGTGTGTGGGTGGGTAAGGTGGGGGTGGCATCTGGGATATCTGATTGGCCCACTGACATGGGAACCAGGGCGATTGGATAGATGTACAGAGAGTAGCATGCAGGTTTTTGTGTGGCATGTAGCTTTGCCTCCCAGAGTACTGGCCAATAGCTCTACATATTGGATGCATTACAGATTAGTGCCAGTGCACACAGACATGTGTGTCTGTGTGTGTAAGTTTGTGTCTGCACTGTCTACACAGCTCATCTATGCAAGAGCACTTTTATCCTCTATAAACAAATCTGCACTGTCTCCGTTCACTTAAGTGATCATAAAATGCATTTTCCTCTTCGAGACTAAACATTAATTATTAATGGCAGATTTGGCTCGGCATCCCCGATCAATGCAGTAGTCAGCCACTGTTGAAACTGCTCTGGCATTTACATTGGTTTTACGCTTTCAGATAATCAAAATGTGAGAATTTATTGAGAATCCCTCATGATAATATAGTAGGCAATTACTACATAATTTATTTTAGAGTGTGTGGGATCATCTTGCTCAAACTGAGCTGGGAAAAAGAAGAACACAGTGCAATGGGGTGAGTAAAGATGCTATGATGCAATGTTTCTCTAGTTGGCTTGGAATGTGTGCAAGTTAATTTGGTCAACCTGGCTTGAACTCATATTCTGGTGGGCAGTAAGTATGGACTTTTAGGGAGGGGCCAAAGCCACAGCTGTAAACCAAAATGTTGTGCTGGATTTATAACATGAGGCAAAATGAGAGCACCATTGCAAAACAAAATCATGCACAATAATCACTTAATCTTGATTAGAATAATATTTGATTAATTACTCTCACCAAATGAATTTCCATATATCTGACGACCCCCAAAGAAACTTAATATCAGTTTGAATGAGTGCTCTTTTGCCTACTATGTGAATGAATGCATAGCTGCATAGAGATTATTGGTGGTGGTGGTGGTGGTGGGGGGGTGTCTGTCTTCAACCTTAACAGTGGGACAAAGACTTTATGGGTCTAAAGGATATGTGGGAATAGCTTTGACAAACTCATCATCACCTTCCATAACCTTAAAAAAGGAAGAGAAATTGAAAAGTAAGGATAGCACACATAGAGTCAGGAAGAAAGAAAGGAGATGTGAAGAGTGCTGGAGCTTACTTGTCTCTGTGACAGTCTTACCTATTAGAGGTCCTAACTCTGTCATTACCCCTGTCAACACCACTGTAACTGATGCAAGGGCTGTGCAACACCGCTAACGCTTACCATACATGAGATACCCACATGCACTAAAAAAAAATAAACAAAATGTGACCATACATGCGCACATACTGCCCATATGGACATGCAGAAACAGAATAACAGACACACATACATATTCACACACAAAAAAACAGCCGCACCATGAGCATGGCTGCACATGCTGCGCAGTAGCTGCTTATTGAAAACATGGCAGCACTGTCAACCCCAGATGGCTCTCCTCTATCCACCTGTCAAAAAAAATGACAGTAAAATTCACCTGGCTGGTATCTCAATCTTCTTCAGCTTAGCTTAAACCAGCCATCTGGCTCAGCAGCTCTGCTTACCGCCCTCTCCCTCTCCTCACTAACTCTCACTCTCTCTTTACTCTTTTAAAGCATGTCAGCAGTTACCCAGCACAGCGGTCTTAGTAAGGCTGCTAACGTAGCTAAGTGTCCCTCTGCCTCTTATTCACTTGGTGCTCTGTGTGTGTGTGCGTGTGTGTGTGTGTGTGTGTGTGTGTGCGTGTGCGTGCGTGTGTGTGCTTCACAGATGGTAATGGGAGGGGAGGGAGAGTTGGAGGGGGGTGATGGAGAGAGCTGTCTGAGGCTCCGGCAGCTCTCAGGCAAGGCGGTCTGTCTGCGGGCATCTGCACTGGCAACCCCCATGCCTCCCTGATTTTCCTGTCCACCGCACCACGGCCACGTCACCATCCAGTGCCATAATTTGGCACCAGCCCACGGTGAAGAACAGTTGCTGAAAGATGATTCCACTTGATCTCAGATGTGTTACTTCACCGCCAAACCTCTCTGTTTGCCCCAGTGGATGATTATTTTGATAAATGATATGGTTGATTTATGCATCATGGTTACATTGGGGGAAGAACAGACTGTGGGGAGAGAGGGACTAAAAGTTAATATGTGTGAGAGTGTGTGTGTGTGAACATCTGTATATGTGCATGCATGCATAGCTTCACGTTTGCTGTGTCTGCCTGGTTTTTGGATAGATAGTGTAAGACTTATGTGTGATAAAGTTTAAATTCAGCAGTTGTAGTAGTGCATAGAGTAAAGAGGGGATGACCTTTTTGTCAAGAGGTGACATCTGCATGTAAGAAAAAACTCATATAATGTAGAGTGGAGTTGTCCATTTTTGTTTTACCTCTCAAAGAAAAGCAACTTTTGGTTCTGACAGAATTTCTGAATGCATTAAAATATACTGAAGCCCATTAGCAAACATGCAATATTTCATGCAGAGATTGTCTTTGAAGAATTCAGTTTTGACTGGCGTAGACACTGCGACAGCACAGAGTAGGGGCTGACACATCTGTTCCTGAGAAATTCATGGAGGTTTGGGCACTGTAGGTGTTGGTATGCACTGATTAGCACAAGGCTGTCTTTACCCAACCACCGGGTTTCCAACTGGGGTTCCATAAACTGTTTACTAAGGAGTCTGTTGCCATGGTTTTTAGCCATGTTCCAATCAGTCTTTTTTGACCACTCAGCTTTATTTATTCCTCAAAAAAATCCATGCCTTCTGTATCAACCAACTGTTGTACCCCTCAAACCAATTGTTCTAAATCATGTATATACCAAATTTCATTTATCTGCAGAATAGCAGGCTTGGATGATGATTTGAGCCTGATTGCGCGAGCTTTGGAGAGAGAGCCTTTACAAGCTGACACCATTGGCTCAAGGGTGGTTTTGAAACAGAGGCTTTGATGAAAGAGATAACTATCATAATAACCTAACAACAGAATGTTCTTTGTGTTTGTGTGTGCTGGATTTCTAGTTAGAAACACATGCTAGCCATATTTTTGATCTCCCTTGAACAGGAATTTTCACTCATCTTACCCTAATGACCCCCCCGGGGCAATGTGTGATAAGAGTGAGATAATATACCATGTTTTTTTAAACAATTAAACTAGTATACTCCCTGGCCCTTTTTGTGCGTTCTCTTTCAATCTTTTATCCTTTCAGTCATCCCCTTTCTGTGACTTTGTTCCTGCTTTCTGTGATTTAATAACCAGCAGGAACCAGCAAAAAACTCCTTCATAGATCTGACAAAGCTAAAACAGCACAGTTACTTCATAGCTGTGCTACTCATGTCACACCTGAGAAGTAGAGTGATGCTTAGTGAGGTCAGGGGTCTGTTCGCCTATAGGATATAGGCTGCATCTTTAGTGTTTAAGAGTCTTATAATCTGTTTATTTAGCCCCTTTGCACCTCTCGTAACAGGAAGCCACACCCTTTAATTGGATTTCAGCTAATTAAATGTTACACACATGTAGGGTCAGCAGACAATGTAGCCTAGAGGTCCTCCATAAATAGCAAAGTTCAGCTCAAATTGAGTTATTCACGCGACGCAAGTTATGATTGTTTAAAGGAGGCTAAATCTTCATATCTCGTGTTCTCACTTTCTTATGAACATACAGTTACTAAGAAGCCTGGTCATCAATTTAGCTTTCTTCTGGTGAACAACTTTGTTATACCTAAGGATTTTAACAGTGAACCTGCAGCTTTATGCCATGCCAGATGTCAGTGTGGTACAGAGTCATTGAATTGTCCTCAAAGAATGGTATCTTATTTGCTTTCATGCTGAGGGCAAGATGACAAAACCGTAGCAGCCTCACAATAATGACAAGACTCCAGCAATCACTGCAGCTGGTTCAGGGTCATCAAGAAATACTTAATATACTCAATACTCAGGAACCTTTATATAAACCTATAATTTGTTATTTTTATACTTCTGTTTACATATGGATTGAACAAAATCATAAGCGACATTTGGGAGCTTAAGGGGTTGTTAGGCAGGTAAGTAGCTTTGAGCTCTCACTGTTCTGGCTCTGGTTCCATAGTTGAAGTGCAGACATGAGGGTGGTTTCAACCTTCTCTCATTGACAGAAAATATTTACATATAGACATTTTACACATTTTTTTTTTTACTTTACCATGAATCCACATATTTTCCTTCTTATTGATCTCACCTCTTGCATCTCAGTCGCTGGTTTTGGGGTGACACAAAGTGACATTTTACTGTTTGCAGAGTGTGAAGAAAATCACTGGGCAATTAATTGACACCAAAAGGGAACCATTAGTGAAGTGCAAGCTTGAAATTCCTGTTTGGTGTGTGATGGGGGTTTGAAGGAGGAGAACACAGAAGATAAACAAACTTGAAATTTAAATTGCATCACATAAATGCAGTGAATTAAGACATGATGTTCACTGGTCTCTGAGGCATGTTTATTGTGATGACTGAATTTAACTGCTAGATGAGAGCAGCTGTTGTAGGTTTCTTGTATTGCTGTGCTGCCAGCTGTTGGACTCTTTGACCTGCTGTTTGTCTTGCATTTGGGCCCTCAAAATTTGTAAGGTTGAATGTGTGTATAATTAAGTCTTTAATGCAAGTTATAATGAAGTGCAATTTTTTGCTTACATTCAGCGTTTCTATGGAAGCATCTGCTCTCACATGCTCTCTGTTGCTTTCAAATAATACACTAGTGCCAGTATTCAGTTAGTCAATTAGTCAGCTAACTTGTGTTTACTTCCTACATTTCTAATCTCCCATCTTGGAGAAGAAGAACAGAAAACTCCTGGGAACAGACAGCTGCCACTTCTTAATTGCCAAAGGAATAAATGGCCTGTTCCCATTGTTGTTCTCCAAAGACCCATCTAGGGTGTGCTCTCAGCTGCAATAACAGACTGAAGAATACTGGAAGAACATCTGAGAAAAAGGTGTCACAACACCAATGCTAAGTGGCTATTGGACCTAAGAGCAAACCACAGTAGCCTCCCACAACAAGAACCAGTCAACATGGCAAACAACGAGTCTCAGGAATGAAGAGCTGGGCAGCACCAGGATCTGAGATGATTTATGCCTACTGCCTTAAGACGTTAATGACACTTCATGGCATCACACATAAGTGTGCTGCTAACAGCAGGTACTCATCACACTGGCTAACACAGGGCAGAACCGTCGTGCCAGCCAAGGCTCCCCACAAGGGTACGACACAATCAAACTAAAAGGAACCTGAGCACTGCCTGGATTGACTACAAGAAAGTCTATGACTCATTGACTGTGCTAATAACATACATCAGTGGCACTGCAGAAGACAACACTGCAGGTCAACTCCAAGCCAATCACACAAGTCAAAATCAAGTGTGGAATATAGGAAGGGGATGAACTATCCCCACTGCTATTGCTGCACAGGCCTTAACCCCCAAAGCTAGTTCATTGCAAGGAGTGGATATTGATATACATTCAGGAGTGGTGTCATTGGGTGCACAAGTTTGAATTTATTTTGGATTTTCTATAACGCACAAGGTCAAAAGTATACACACAGGCTCAAATATATACATATTCATTTCAGTTCAATTCAATTTTATTAATATACCAAATCACAACAAACAGTTACTTTAATATTTGGTTAAATGTCCCTTAGCAAGATGTATCTTGACCACACGGTTTTGCTAGGCATCGTCAAGCTGGCACAATTCTGGCTTTGACTACTCTTCTTGGCAGAATCGCTAGAGTTCACTTAAATTGCTTAGTGTCCTGGCATGGACCTAGCTTTAAGTATTCTTCACAAATTTTCACTTGAGTTGATGGAAGGCCATTCCAGAAGCTTAATGTTAGCCTGCTTCATCCATTTCAAGTCCTTTTGGAAGACTCAGTTGTGTCGAGATTTCACTGTTTAGCTGATGATTTGAGGTGAAGTTGAGGAATTTAGAGGTTCTCTGCCTTCTTTATTATCCCATCCTCTTTGTGCAATGTACCAGTACCAGTGACAGCAAAACAGTCCCAGAGCATGATGCTACCAACACTGTACTTGACAGTTGGTAGAGGGTTTTTAGGCTTGAAAGCCTCACCTTTGCTCCACCAAACATACCTGTTGTCACTGTGGCCAAATAGCTCAGTCTTTCTATCGTCTAACCATAAAATCTTTTCCAGAAGGCAGTTGGCTTGTCCATGTGGGCATCTACAAATTTCAGTTGAACTTGAAGTTGTCAAGTTTAGAGCAGGGACTTTGTTTTTTTTGTCAGCACCCTCTCAGTACACTTGCCTTGCTGTGGACAGTGATGCTGGTGTGCCAGCAGTTTACATCTCTTTGCAGGTTTGAGCCTTTGTTCCTGAACATCCTAACCAGTTTCCTTGTATCTGAGGGTGACCATTTGGGTTTCGTTCCAGACCTTGGCAAAGTGGTGACACATCCTAATAACATGCACCTAAGTACAATTGTGTGAACTTATGCACTTAGAATCTGCAGTTGTTTAGAAATGGCTCCAAGAGACCTTTCCAACTTGTGTAATTCTACAGTTTTTCTTAGATCTTAACTAAGTTCTTTGGACTTTTTGGTCCAGAGTATTGGTCAATCCAAGTAGTTCTGTCAAACAAATAATTTTTATGCTGGAAAAGAGAAACAACCAGTTGCAACCAATCATGATCACAAATGAGAAGTTCATAGGCCTTGGCCTTGTCAGATTAAAAAAAATATTGTAGAACTTTAAGCACCACTCAATAAAAGATTTAATTGAGTGTATGTATAAATTTGAGTCTGTATGTATACTTTGATCCCTTGTGGATTAGAGAAAATCCAAAATAAATTCAAACTTGTGCACTCAATTCTTGTTTTTTAAAGTCATTAAAGATGTATGCTGAACAATCATTCCACCCTGAAAAAAAAACAACGGTTCAAAGAAATCGTTAAAAGACCCAAATTACCATGATATTCATGCCCATGATGAGTGTATGTAAACCTTTGATCACGACTGTATATAAATGCTCATGTGATTTCCCAAACCTTCTTTCACACATGCATGCACACACTCTCACACGCTTGCACAAAAAGCCTTTGAAAGCCTCAGGAGAGTTATTTTCTTTTATAAGTCTCTCGATCTTTTTATTATATGGCTTCTTCTGTATATTGTTTCTGTGTGTAATGATGCATGTGTGTGTACTGCCCTACCTATCAGAGCTGAGGTTGAGACCGATCAAGGGAAATGTTATAATTAACAATACCGAGACACCTATCTTGGGCAATATCTCCTCACCTTTCAGCATTTTCAGCTTCAAAGAATTTACTCAACAGGGACTGCAAATTACACACATAGGGTTTTGTCTGTTCACTGCTGCAAGGAATATACTGAACACTGATGTAGACAAGAGGTTTTTTTGCTGCAAATAAGACAGTAGAGGGAGAGGAATGCAGTAAGGCAGGTTGCAACAAAGGGTAAATACTCAAAGAAAGCCCTGACAGAAAAAAGAAACCTACACATACAATATAATATAATACTTTGCGAATATTTCTCAGTTATGTCATTTTAAAGCAAATGTCTATGGGTCTGGTACCACAGGGCAGCCAGTCTAAAACTGGCCATCTTTAAGTCAAGTTTACCAATCCGAGGTTTACCAAGTTTACCAAATTTAAGTTTTACAAACTAAGCTGTCAATTGATCAAAAACTATAGCAGTTCTCAGTTATTCAAGAGTAAAAATGCATCTAAACTTTTATCCTTTGGGTCTGTCTCTCCAAAATGCATACAATATACGCCTACAACAATGGCAAACACATTTAGAAGAAATGCTGCCTCAGGTGTGCGTTTTTGTCAGTTAGTTCATAAAATTTTCAGCAAATTATGTCTAAAATTGTTTAACAAGACATTAAGTTTGTGTTGTATCAAGTAAGGTGTGATTAATGGGCTTTATGCTCACATTTAAAGATTCAAAGCTCTTTGTTAATGTTTAGCAAAGACCACAGCCCTTGATGAGTACTGAAGAAGTAAACTTCTTGAAATATGAGATAGGGCTCATATTGTCCTGTCCTTGTTTTTATTGTTGTCTAAATCTTACGCTCATAACTGCAGGTACATTTAATTAGTAATTTTATTTGACAAAGCAATTTATATACTCAATAAAAGTCACTTCTATGAGACATTATCTCACTGTACAATCTCACTGTACAATCTCACTGTACAATCTCCAAAACAGATGAGCAAAGTTCAGTCTAACAAAATCCCAAAAAAAAATCTCCAGAAACTTCCCAGTTAAAGCATTTTCAAGCATGCACTGCAGCCCTTAACTTTTTTAGACATTACAAAATTCCACCCTCCCAATTTGGTGACCTATTTATGTCACTGCTGCTGATGCCCTGCTTCACACCCAGTTTCATACCCTCCACTATACCAACATCCACTTGGCTTTGGAGAAAGTTTAGTCAAGAGATGCCAAACTCTTACTGTGTTATACTGCCATAATAAATCACACGAGTTTCACACGTGAGTGGTCTAGATTGTCCTCTTTTGCAATGATGGTGTGGTAAGCGCAGCTTCGCACAGTGTCACGGCCCGCTTCTCCTGAGACTGTTCAGAATTTATGTGTGAAAATACCTTTTGTGGATATGCATCTTTGCTTAGATTTATGCTAGCTTGGGTTAAAAGTCGCTGAATTTAAACAAAAAGGGCTTTTTCGTTCAGCCACAAGGATCAAGTTGAGCATGTCACCAGAAGGCATCTTTAGATTGTATGACATGAATATAAACAGATTGAATATTGACCTCAACAGCAGTGCTCAACAGCTTCAATTAGACCAAGGTTGGTGGCAGCAGTTGGTTCCCTGCTTGTAATGGCTGATGTTCTGTCAGCACTGGGGGATGCCGGGCTGGATCCTGCTGGGTCTTTTGTCACCCCTGCTAACTGAGTGATCCTAGTGACCTTGTCCTTGCTGCCTGGTAACAAGTCAGCAGGAGCTGGTGTTGGTACCCTCTACATTAAGTCGTAACTTGAAGTCTGCCTCCATTATGGGTGGGATGTACTAATGTAATGTTGTGCTGCAAATAATGATGAAATGATAATTGAAGGGTGAATATACCAGGTATGCCATAGTGGGGATGTAAGTTTAAGAGCAGTTTAGTGTCTTTAGTGTGTATGAAGATGCGCGTGGATGCAGAGAGGAATATAGGGAGAAATAAAAGGTTTAATGCTCCTTCAGGAATTTTTCCTGCTGCATATATAAGATGGAAGGATTGAGGGGCAGTTAGACACTTTTGAAATTAGTATCCTGCAAACATATGAGAATAACATTTGACAGATGCTCACAGGGTGACATCATGCCCCATCTTTTGATTTTTCATTAAGTATGCTATAACAGCTGCACTTGTACATTTCACTCACTGGCAACAGTCAAAGCATGCCAAGTCTTAAAAAAAAATAAAAAAAAATCATCACTCATATTTCAATGCTTGCCTTTGGAATCTTTCAGTGAACATGTGACACTTTTCAGATAAGTGTTTTTGTGTTAACAAAATGGAAATCTTAATTTTGCTAAGTTAATTATAGCCTGTAGCCCGTTGCTAAGCAACCTAATGATAGGAGACAGCAGGGATTCAAGAATCTAACCTTTGGCTCGATCGAGCCAAGAGGTGACATTTGGATTTTCCTTCATATCACCTTCCGTTGAAGCTCTGTGTTCTGACTGCGAGTGAAATGCACTTTACTGTTTAAATGTTTTAAAAGTGTGTTTTAAAGTGTAAGAGTGTAATTTGCTAACATCGTAAAATGGAAAACTGTTTAAACTTCCGTGAGCAAATTTGAAGCATTCAATCAATGCCAGTCAGCTCTAACAGCGCTTATGACAGTCACTGTATACGGAGGGTTGTGAGTCATTGTGCACTGTAATAATGTGCCTTGGCTTTATGATATCTTTTCACACTTTGTTCTTGTGAAATATGTCATGGTTATTCCCATGATGCAAAAATGAAAAGGACTAGTGTGCTGAGTTTTTGAGCCTGGGAGATCTCTGTAATTCTATTATGGCATGCTATTGAATAAAATGCTCGTGCGCTTCTATGCGGTAGTAGCCACTATGGGACATTATTTCCACTGGTTGTTTCGTAGATTAAAAACCCACAGGCATTTAGAGAGCCTCTCGTATGAAGAACTGTAGCAACAATGCACAGAATGAGTAAGTAAGGATTTTTGTTGTAGCTTCCTACATAGTAATCACATTTAATCAGATTATGTCAGATTAAATAGTATATTGACCTCTGTGTAATGTAAGCACATGCACATTTTACAAGGCCTGTATACTTTCTAAATTTCTTTGTGGGTGTCTGATTTTTCCTCCTGTCAAGAGGGGGGAGAATTGTTGGGGTGTTAGGGGGGAGATCCATGGCTCAGCGCCAAAATAGTTTTGAAGTATCTGTGAAAAGACTCCTCTTAATCCGTTTTATTTGCTCTGCTACCTCCGAACCATTTGTCCACGCGGAGCTCCAAACCTTCCACTCCACCCAGCCATCTCAGGGATTTAGAGCAGAGGTGCAAGAGCCCACAGACAGTTAAAAAAAAAAAAAAAGCCATCTGGCTGGGGGGATGTTGCGATGTAGGGGTGTTGGGAGGTTTGGGGTAGAGGAGTCATGCTGGGCAATCAAAATGACGGACAGCAGTGAGAAGTGTTTTGCGGGCTCCCACATACATGCAAAGTAGCCTGACTTGTGAGCATTCACAGCTCCCTCTGGTCTTCAGGTAAACATTGACCAGCCGAGGTATGCGTGGTCTTTCCACACCTCGACGTGTGTGTGTGTGTGTGTGTAATTTTGTTTGTGTATGGTAATAATGTGTTTGTTGGCTTGCTTGTCAGAGGAAAGAGTGGACTTTCTTGTGTTTACAGCCATGTCATTGGCTTGTGTATTTGAATGTTCTACAAAAACGACTGTTAGATTTAACTCTGTCGTTTTTCTGCTTTTTGGACTGTAGTAGTGTTTGCCAGTAGATGGTGTCTGACCACAGAAGGCAGGGTTGGCAGGTGAAATAAACAGCATCCATATTTCATGAAGCATCAAAAACCTTAGATTCGACACAGGCTCCGTTCTAAGGACCTTGTGAAAGAGGCACACAATTGTTCCTCTTCGCTCTGAGCAAATATTATAATCCTATTCTCTTATGCTTTCCATCTTGCCCTCTCTCTCTAATGTTCACCCCAATTGCGGCCCCTTTCCCTGAGTGAAAACCCCTTCGAATGTGTGGAGGCTTCATTTTTCACTCTCCCTTTGGGGCTCTGTTGTCAGAGAGCAGCCCTTAGGAAGTCTTTATTTCTGCCAGGCAGGGCCTCTTGCGTTCCTCCACCCTCTCCCTCCGTTCTCATGGCTGTCCCCCCCACCTGCTGGGATCCTGATCCCAGCCGGGGCAGGGCTTCAGCGGGGGACAATTACTGCTGCTCCCCAGCTTTGATCATCTGACCACATGGAAGCATAACAGCTGACCACATGTTTCAACAGACAAGAAGAAGAAGTAAAGGGAGAAAAGAGGAAGAGTTAGAATAGAGTGAGAAGAAGAAAAGAAATCCCCTTTTCATTTAAGTTGAGACCCAAAGTTCTATTCCACTTTGGAAGCTTTACGGAGACTTAGCCAGAATGGTCAAATCTGTGTTTCAGACGGCTTCCTTTGATGGTGATTATTTATTTGGATCAGGGCAGCCATACTTATTACGGACTATGTCTGGCTACAGCCTCAAATAAAGTTCAGTTTCAATTTGCCACTCACTCTTTTGTGAGTGCCGCTGAGAGAGAAAGAGAGAAGCAATTTGAGGGAGCCCTTGTAAAAAGTGAGTGCTAAGTCTGCTGGTATTGTCAGCCAGATTGTCAGGAGGCCAACTGGGCTGTGCTGTCGTGTTCTGGGCACTGTCTGGCTTTTTCTCAACCTAGGCCTCTGTTTCATTCAGGCAGCTCCTCCCGTCGCAAGTTTTTCATGTGGGCCAACAGGGGTTACCGTGGTAAACTGGCTCAATCACAAAGTCACCTCCATATCCAGAACATAACAGCACAGGGGAAATATCTGCTCAGATGGTAATGATAGGTATAAAGTTCAGAGAAGTATTTTGTCAATGAGCCAAAAATGAATTTAGCTGCATTTAAAATACTGTTCTGCCCTGGTACCTTAAGCTATACAAGTGATGCATGTCAATAGGCGGACACATAAATGGGGGTATTTTTAGATACAGTTTGTACAGATTTTAAAAAAGAATCATTGTAACATTTATGGTAATAACATTATTATTATTACTAGTTTTTGCTCTATGGACATTTACATCCTTCAGTGTTTTAGGATTTTTTATTTATTCATTTATTTTTACAAAAGCCATGCCAAATGGGTTAGATGGCAAGTGACAAGGCTGAGTGAAGGGTGGGGTGGGGTGGGGGAGTTTGCTTTGCTCTGGTTGTCAGGGATGGCCTCTTGGAGTGTCCCAATTGTGGAGGAGATCACTTTACCATATTAAGGGTGCCTCAAAAGAACCTCTTCAGCAGCACTTTGGCCCAGCCTGAAAGAACAAGACTTGTTTTGACTGGTCTGCCACCTAGCATTGTTACCACTCTGCCGACCAACAGCTTGCTCCTACTTTAGCTATGCCGACGTTGTGGCTCTCTGACATTCGCTCACACAGCTTACTGTACGTGCGCACACTTGTTCGCAAACACACGTGCAATATAAACGTGCACACAGAAACATATATACATATTTCAGCCAGCACTTGTGGGAACCAGCCGTGAAAATCCAAGGGCATACTGGAGGGATTGGAAATAGTGTAATTGGCTTTGATCATAGCATTAGTCAAATAAAGCATATGATTATTAAAAATGCACTTCAGGGTGTGTGAGAGACGGTGAGGAAGCTGCACTTCTGGGAGTCATCTGGAAATTCATATATTATCATATATTATCATATATGTGTATAACCCCGAGGGCTGAGCTGATGTGTCAGCAAAATTACATTTTCAATAAAACGCGGCATAACACTTTCACATAAATGAATATATGCCATTTTAATAACAAGTAAATGGTCAGACTTATGAAAGCTGCTATTTGTAACCATCTATGAATTCTGCACTTATGAAAGCAAAAAAAAAAAAAAAAAAACTCAAAAAACTTACACCCGTTCACGTTGGGGGCTTTTTTA
>VUQK01013518.1:0-10315 GCA_015106715.1 Bujurquina vittata | reverse complement strand
GGTTGGAAGGTGGGGGGGGGGGGGGGGGGGGGGGGGGGTGGAGGGGGGGGGGGGGGGGGGGGGGGGGTGGGGGGGTTCTGGCAGGATCAGGGGATGTTGCCATGGCTTTAAGGGCATGGGCATGTTTGGATGGCACAGCCCACCCCCTGCACCTCTGCCTCTGTTCATGTGTCACTCACTGTCTTCCAGGCTGTAATTTTCCATCTACTGTAACAGTCTGGGCACATCGCCACCCAGGGAACTTTTAAAATAAATAAAGAATTCATTAAATAATTAGTATCCCCACAACAATCTCTTTTGTTCTGTCAATCTGAACGTTCAAAAGTCACCCTGAGAGATGGAGAGAGAAAGAGGGCGAGCCAGCGAGAAAGAGAGGGGGAGCAAGAAATTAGTGGAAAAATCAATTTAAAAAAATTAAAAGCATTGAATTTTTTGAAATGCTTTTTACTTATCCGCCATTGATTACATCTAATTGGACCTCATTTCCTGAAAAACTAGTGTGCGTGCTTACACGCACGTGGGTGTACTTGCATGTACGTGTGTGCATGTCAGTGTGTGAGTGTGTGTGTGTGTGTTTGTGACACTTCCTAATGGCTGGGTGCATAGATGATAACCACTTGGCTTAGAGACAGACAGATATGAAAGGCTGTCACTCTGAGCAGAGACAGCTATAATGGCCCCATGAATGTCTGTGTGTGTGTCTGCATATAAGTGAATGTGCATGTGTGTGTAATCATAAAAGGGTGATGATAGGGGCCCACACTTGGGGCCCAGCCATGCTTCCTAATCAAAAACTATCTGCTTGCTGGTTGCTCGTGCGTTTGTGTGCTTGTTGTATAGTGATTGCATAGGGTGAGACGGAGCAGAACTACCTCTTTGTCCCCTCCAAGATTTGACATTGTTGTCCCCCTTCCTTTCCCCTGCCCCTCCTGGCTCCTTGCTGTATGTGAGGTTAGCAGCCTGGAACGTCATTGTATTTATGAACAGCTTGCAGAAGGGAAAGACAAAATGTGAACCAGTTATAGACAAAAGACATAAACTCCTCAAGTAACTTAATCACAAAGACTCCTTTAAGGTTGGTATTAACAGGTTGATTTTTATATATCACAGCAGCGTGATGTGAACTGCACACAAGGTCATTAGCACCTAATCTTTGAGGCTTCAGACCAATAAAAGATAAATGAACAACTTCCGAAAGGTGGATTGGAAACAAAATAGTGTGTAAATCCTGTGAAAACCGCATACAAACTGCACTGAAAACTTAAAAACAGAAGGTTTAAATCAGATTCAGTGAGCTTTACTTTCAGTCAGTCTGAATATGGTCCACCGAGGTGTTTGCATCCTTTCAAAACAGAAGCCCATTAAGTGTTAAATTATGATTAAATGTTTGATAACTACATCTGACAAATGAAGAGTCTTTAAAATAGCTGTGCATTTTATTTATCAGCCCTAAATACTCAATGTACAGACCCCTGCCTTACCAAAAGCTTTTAAATTCATTTTTCTGATCAATTAATTTGAAGCCCATTTCTGGATTTTTAAATATTCTGAATGTTAAACATCGCATTCAGCTGTTGTGCAAAGTTTTGGAATGTCACCTTTTAGCACTTTTTGGGCAACCAGAGGCACTTGTCGCTTCTGTCACTCCCGTCTTGTTCTTTCCTCTAAGGGACTACATCGAGTCGACATTTCGTTTTTTACTGAAATTAATGGGGAATTAATGATTCCGTTATTCCCCCGCTGTGCGAGGAAGGGGGTGGGGAGCCGGGATTCTTTTTTTAATCGCCCAACCTCTAGAAACTGATTGGAGCAGAAAAAATACGCCCAGTCCCCTTCTGCCAGGCCTCACAATGGAGGCGCTGATTTTTTTTGATAGGGTTCTGTGCTGTCAGGGGGCCAGCTGGAATTAGAAGTGGATTAATAATTTTAAACAAGGCTAAACCGCTTGGACTGTCTGCTCTTTCCAATGCTTAGCCAATGGTCCGTCTGCTCCCTGACCACATCAAAACAATCTAAAAACACTATATCTTCCTAATGAAGAGGGTTGGGTTTAGTTTATGGGCTTGCGAGAACATGAAAACATGCTTATTTAGACAGATTTCATGAGGTTCTAAGTCTTAGAACAAGCTGGGATTATTGTGAATGCTCTGACATCACGAGAACAACATCCTTAAAAGAGAACCACGACGCTAACGTTATAAGTGAAGTCAGAGGGCTGTACTGTTATTAACTGTGTTAACCCAATAGTTTATGAACTTTTCTGCAGTTTCTCTTCTTCTTCTCTTCTTTTTGATTAAGCAAATATTGAATTTTTCTTTGTATCAAGAGTTCATATTAAAATGCATGATAAAACTACGGAAACTCTGCAAGTTGTCTTTCAAAAAATTTATTTGAGGTGGGGCACACTGGTCGGAGCTGCTAGGAGCTGATCCAGGGTCCAGAAAGCTTAGACCACCAGAATGGTGACCCCAGTCAGAGGAAAGATTAGGTTTAGCACCTGTGGGAGTTTTAAATGGTGAGACACAAGGATTTGGGGGGTATTTGGAATGATCTCAAAGCAGACGTATTACCAACTGATTTTGGGTATAGTAAAGCCTGACAAATCAGGCCCGGCTGCTGACATCTCTGAACCATGTCTTAATAATCCCCATGTAATTTATGTGTGTGCTGGAGTACAAGTTTGTGTGTCTGTGCATCTGTTTGAGGGACAAACAGGGAAGGTTTGACTATGATCGTGTATGTGGGACTGGGAGTGTCTTCGAGTGGCATGACAGGGCAGAAAGCCACTCAGTAATAATATTTTTCCCTCCAACTGGTGCTCCCCTCCCAAAGCAAGCTGAGAGATAGGTATTCTAAGGGGCCTAGCTGGAGCCAGGGGAAGCCAGACTGCGCTGCACTGCACAAGTCAATTCCTTTTTACAGTTTTGGATCTAAATTAATTTGCACTGCTTAATTTAAACAGGACAAATGCACCTGCAGAAAGATAAAGCACAGACCTAGACAGGAATAAACTGGGCAAACAGACTATAGCATAAATCCATACTTTTTTTTTCTTTTTAATTCAGTCATTATAAAAATGTTCTGTGAATGTAGCAGGAACATTAGCCCCCTTCTGAGCTATTATCTTGGCTGTCTGGTGTTGCAATTTTACACTTCACTGATTCTGACAAGCAGTACAGCGTCTGCATGCCCCAGATTTCACCTTATTTAGGTAATACAGAAAATTCATTCCCAAGACAAGGTAAATTAAGCTGGGTATTGGACTGGCACACTGTTGCCATTTTCAAGAAAAATCAAAGCAAAACACCACGTAAAGTTTACTGTATATGCTTGAAACAAAATTATGCTCCACACATATTTTACTCCAATTAATAAATTGGAAATTTTGAAGCATCCTCTTACCTAAAAATGCACTCTTTTCAAAGTGTGAACTTGGTCGTTGAAGTTTGAGTCAGTTCACGTCTCATAATATCATCTTTTAAACAGCTTCCATCAGCCTTATTTCCAGTGCATGCTCGACTGCGCTGTAAGTGTAACTGACAGACAGGAGAGGTTTTTATATTATTTATGCTTCGGAAGAATGAAAACAAATGGTTTGGCAGTATTAAACTTCATGCTGACCTGCGCGCAGCTTGAGCTGCAGCCCCACACCCCTTTTGTTTTATTCAGAGTTTTACGCTTTAAAAAAATCGTTGAAATCATCGCGTTTAAACAATGAATTGCCGACGAAAAACGCTATAAAGTACCACTTATACATTTAAAGAGTTTTTTGAAGCGCCTTTTTTTTCCCTTTTATTCTTTTTTTTAACTTCGCGCTGTGGTAATTCTTTAACGACGAAACATGGTTGTTATTTAAGTTTCGCCAACGATTGCATTAAATAGAAAGATTTTCCTTAAAGATTTCCCCTCTTATGACATTGACCCCGTTTTTAATGAACTCGCTTTCCTTGACTTTACTGCTCCCAAGCCTCACAAGAACAAGACAAGTGGGTCGTTAATAATTTGACGTGCGCACATTTTCTTTTTCAATTATTTGAAGTTGCGCATCGGACGGTCACTGCAGCTGGAAAACACAGGCCTCGTAGTTTCTTTTGTTTTAAACATGCGAAATCCGACCATTTGAGTAAGCACAAAACATTATATTTTAAATGATAATCAACTAATGATATTATTAATAATATTATTATTAATAATAATAGTGATAATGATAATAATAGTAGTAGTTGAATTGATACTTGTGGTAGTAGCCGGATAATGGCCTCATTACTGTGGTTCATGCTGTTTTTTTGTATTAGTAATAAAATATTAATATAATAATATTAGTGTGAATATTGACACAGTTGTCTTATTACTCCAATTAATATTTGCTGCTTTGTAAGGCCTGTGAAATTTAGCTTCATACACAGATGTATTTAAGCAAGTAAGGCAGATGATCAAAATAAAATTAGGGAGAAACTGTTTATTTAGAAAAACAAAGATGAGAACAACTTTTATAAAGTAGTTATTGTTAGAGCAACAAGTCAAAGTGTCCACTGATTGAGAGCTTTTGCAGAAGAGCTGTGGAGAGAGGTTTGAAATTTCACTTGGCCAGCTGACCTTCAAATGTCACCAGGATGGACAGGGTGATGCTAATAAAATATGCATTTGCCGTTGTTATATGTGAGTAGATCATTTCAAACCTCCAGAGGTTTTGTAAAGGCTAATGCACAATACATTAAGAAGAGATCCACCAGTCACATGACCATGTTTTACCCTGGGTTTGGTATTTTTGTGATTTTATTTCAAGCCGAAACTCAAAACCAAAACCACAGTGGTTTACATAACAGAACTAAGATAAATTGGCCTGTTTAGAACTATAAGGTAACAACAAATGGCTCCAAGTGCAGTGCAGCACACACTTTTGCAGTGGTTGTGGAAAACAAAGTCCCTTCTCTTTTGTTACTGGACCTCAGACGACAATTGGAACAGGAAAAGCAATTATTGAAGAGATTGTCCCACAGGCACTGAAAAGCTATCAGCATGAGGGTTGGGATTGGCTTGGGGGACACCTATGGCCCCATGCATTATCCTGGCATGAGGTCGCTTTGGCAATCGCCTGGCAATTTCCACCAGCACCTGGCTTTCCCGTCCCCCCCTCCACCGTCCCCTCCTACCTGGTTCCTTTTTCTCCTCCTACACCTCCTACTCTCTTGACAAAACCCTGAATGCCTGTTATTGTCCCAGGATGGGGACCATTAATAGAACAACAAAAAAGAAAAAGAAATCTGTATTGTTCACTGAGTATGCCACAAAGTTGAAGGTGTGCAATCACATTGCATTGTTTCCCCATCATGATGGAATTGATTGTTGATACTTCTAGGGGAGAAAATCTCTCTGACTTAGCTTCACTAGAGTAGTTAAAGACCGAAATGTGAAAATACCTGTGAACCAAAAATCGCAAAGTGTATATATCTGATGCTGCGAAAATATGAGCCAGTGGTGTACTGTTTGGCCAAAAGGCACAGTTGGAAAGCAGAGCCTAGATTAGTGGAAAAGTGGGAAGAAAATAACTGGTGCTATGTCTAACACTTTTTATTATGGCTGTTGAAAACCTGTATAACACAGCTGTTGAATATAACTCTCTTTTAGCACCAGAACCCCCACCACCCACACAAAAACCTGGTCTTTTCCTGTTAGCCAAACACATCTTATTACAATAAGATCACCTCTGATCATGGGCTTACAAGAGCTAACAAGGGCCAGGGCATTACATATGAAAATCCAGATTGCATTGTTGTTGTAATAGATTCAGCCTTCTGCTTGCCATTATGTGTCATGCTTCCTCTCGTTACTTATATTCATCACTAGAGCAGTCTCTGCTGCTGGTATGATGCAGATGTTAATGCACATTGATTTCTGTCTTTAACCCTCTTGAATGATTCCTGCCTTCAAAATTCAAAGAATGACAACTATTGTTTCTTTAAAAATACAAAACCTCTCTCACACACACACACACACACACACACACACACACACACACACACACACACACGTATTTTCAATTTGCAGTACCTCCCTGAACGCTACCACAAATGAAAGGAGGATCCTTGTCTTTTAACAATAGAATATGATGAATACCTTCTCTTCTTCATGTTGAAAAGATCTTCTCTCCATTTGCCCTTTTAGCCAGCTCAATACAGAACAGCACTTGATTAAATCCCATCAGCATAGTTATTTGGATCAAGGACCTTGATTAAAATGCTGAAATATGAGTCTCCTATCTTGCGTTAGGCTTAAATCTCAAACTCATTTTATTAGTGACTATATATAACTAAACAAGCAAACAAACAAATAAAAACACCATATTCCCCCTCTTTGAACTGAAGATACGCACTGAAGTCATCTGTTTACTTTTACTCCTGCATGCAGTGAAATATAATGTACATAATGTAGTGTCAGACACTCAGATCTATTTCTATATATCATTATTGTGTTATACCTCAGTAATGGTCAGATTATGCACTTGTGGCTTCTACCTATCGTATATTCCACCGCATCATTATTGTTTCGCACTTTGCTGCAGTTTCAATAACAACTTGTGTGAGTTCTGAGGAGCTCTGATTAAAAAGGTTTGGCACATACAATATAATCCCATGATTGGCTTGAAGGTACACTTTAGGTTGAAAGGAAACTCTTATCACTGGGCCAAATGAGACAACCGTGCGATGCGTGTACAGCCACTGCAGTCCTACAGACTGTGTTTGAGTGCCTCGACTGTCTTTTTAATTAATATCTGCCTCGAGGCAACTAGTTAGATGAAAAACAGAAAAAAGCCTCGGTGCATACCAATGGTCTGTAAATCCAGCGTGGGGTAAAAAACACTCTCTGTGGTCAAAGTAAAAATGAGCTTGTCTGAGCCCCCTTCAAAAAAATAAAAAATAAAAAAAAAATAAATGAATGTCTCATCTTGATGTATTTAAGGGAGGTTTGTTTTGGCACTGAAATGCTGCTGCACGCATTGACATTACTGATAGAATTAATTTTAGTGTATTAAGAAGATAAACACGAGTTATCTAAAAAAAAAAAGTGTGAATGTGAAAATAAAACATTTTTCATATTTTATCTCTTTGGCAATGAGAAAATATCCACTTTCAGGTTTTAGGAGATCTTTGTGCGAATGTTTAGGACCACAGTCTGGGAAAATGCCGCCTTTAATCCTTAGACAGCAGTATGCTGATTGATCCACAGAGTCGCAAACACAAAGAGCCATATGTACTTCTGCAATTAAAGAGCAATGATGGAATAGTTTCCTTAGATAAATGTAATGGTGTATCATTAGCCTCCACAGTCTGTCATTTTGTATTGGGAAACACTGAAATAAGGCATTAAAAACCCATTTCAAAGCCATAATAGTTTAAGCACCAGTCAGCAGTTAAAAAAAGAAGAAGTTTGTCTACACTAAACACTACAAGGAAGGTCAAACCTGCCACTCAGAGCACCTCTAACCTAACACACACACACACAAATTAAGAATTAAGCAAACCAGATTTGGGAGGCATGTGGTATATCTAACCAGGCCAGTGTTGAAGAGACTTCAAATTGGCCTCTGAATGCAAATGTAGCTGAAGGGTAGAATACCAAATCTTTTTTGAGAAGCAGTAGTAGACATAATTTCAACCGCCAATTTATTTGCCTCTGAGCAATTCAAGAAAAAAAAAAAAAAGCATGAGCAGTAATCTTTATGTGGTGAAAATCTGAACTAATGTAATGAATCGAGGATAATTTGCCCGCAGCAAGTTTCTGTGTGTGTGTACTTTGGTAGGATTTGCGTGCACATGTGAATTTAACACTAAAGAACACAATTGGAAATATTTTGAAGTCTTTTATCTGTTCCAAACTAATCTGGCACTCGCTGAGTAAACAATGCATTTCTATTTGACAAGGAAAGATTAGCTCCGTGGACGCGCGTGTGGGGTTATCGCTTGGGAGAAGAGAAATGAAATCAAAGCCGTGACTAACCAATCATCAACCAACTCATAAAAGGACAAGAGCAAACGTTATTAGTAATTGCTTTTTTATTTGAACTTTTCATATTTTTTTTCCAGATAGATCACAATGAACACAGCCTTTAGACAATAGCAGTTGAAATAATCCATACAAATGAATGTCTCTGGTCTTTTCACCAGCTGCCCATTGTAGCGTGGAGTCCTATGCTATCAGTGTGGGCCTGGGGGTGAGGGGACAACACTGACAAACATTGGGTGCTTGTTGTAACTACCAAAAAAGGCATGTTGTCTATGTGTGTGTGTGTTTGTGTGTGTGTAGCAGTGGCTGTCTGTGTGCACTGTGTGAGTCCATGTGCACCTGCATCAGTGTGAGTCAGAGACCAGAGGTGGTTAGCCACATTCAACAAGGCCCTGTCCTAATCACTTGATAAATCCAACAGTCTCAAGTGGGCAAAAATAACCCACTCTAGAGTTCAGTAATGCACTGCTAACAGTGTATGATGCCAACAGCGTGTAATTAGACATTAATGAAAGGCCTTACATTATGCTCCACCTCTCACTATGTGTTGACCTCAGCAGCAGCCTCTGCTTTATTAAACAGCAAAAAGCATGAGTGAGGGGCCATGGCTTTAAAGAATACCTTCTGTCCACTGAACCTGGCTCATCTCCTTACCCTCAGTCTGGGAGCGTACAGACAGTGGCCGGGCCCGTGGACCGCCATTAGAGGGGACAGCACTTTAATCGTGCCTCTGATGTAACAGAAAGTGTTTGCAGCAGCCAGGCTCAAGAGAGAATCCTGGGATGACCTCTGAACTTTGCCGTTAAGCGAATGCCGACGTAAAAGAGAGACCAAAAAAAAAAAAAATTGAACCTCTGGAAGAGAGGTAACAGAAATAAAAGAAGAAAGGAAGTGTTTAGTCAAAATATGAGGGCATGAAAGTGAATCTTCTGCACGCACACACACACACACGCATGGACACATGCGCGCACACACTCACACACACACACACACACAGTGAGTGAAGAGAATGCTTGTTTGAGCATGAAGACTGAGTGCAGAGATAAAAAGAAAATAAACCATGAAGACAAGTGTGGAAGTGTCACGTTTGTCTGGGTAGTGTTTTCCCCTTTGTTGAGCCTTTACCTCTAAGGGGCTAGCATTTAAATAAAAGGCAGTGTGTTGCTGAAGTGCCTTGGTGTCCTTTTTGTGTGTATGTGTGTGTGTAACAGCATTTTTTTTAAGATCACAGCTGTAGCGTGCTTCTCCATCAGCACATTTTAACTGTTTGTGTGTTGTGAATGTCAGGTTTGCGTGATTTATCCAGATATTTTAGAGAGATAACAACAAGGGAAAAAAATTTTCATTTAAAAAGAGCCATAAATATTTTCCTCTTCCATCAAATCCTCCAAGCCTTCTCTAAAAACAGCCTCTGCCATCTCCCAGGAAAAGAGCAAGGGTAAGACGAAACCAAATACTCCACAGATGAAAGAGAGAAGAAAAGGCAACACATACTTTGCTCCACAGAGGCGAGAAAGCCAATGGCTTAAGAGGAGAAAAGTAAGCAAATGAAGGGTAAGATGCGAAAAGATGGCAAGCAGACACAACAGAATGGCAGGCTGACAGGAGAATGCCCAAACATGCACCTCAATTAAGAAAAAGAAGCAAGAACTGAAATACAAAATAACTCAGATGTGTTATGTTTACAGGACAGAGTATGTTAAATCTGCTGTTGAGATTCCACTTCAGCTCTTTCTGCAGTAAACACACGGGGAGTCATACGGATTTTTAAGTCACTGTTCCCTCTCATGGCTGCATACATTTGGTGATTGTGGTCACATTTTTCCAAAATACATCTAATCTAGTAGCCTACTGTTCTGCGTATTTTACCGCCAGAGAATATTAGAAAAAGCACCTCCCACTATTATTTCAGAGAGTGGCCGAAATGTGCCAAAATTTTTCAAAAATAAATGTCTGTATCTTTTTTTTTCTTTTAAGAAAGCCTGAATGCAAAGTCACATGGTTCTATAAACCACGTACCTAAACAGCAAAGACATCAAATCCCCCAAAAAAAAGAACTTCAGATAGAATTTTAGATGTCAAGTTTCTCTGCAAAGTATGATATTTCTAACAGGTATTGAGAAGGAGTACATACATAAACAACACAGACTGCTAATAAAGAACCTCGTTTGGTCCTTTATAGAAAATGCACATTCTGGTGGACCAGGGCTTTATAAGCAGTCACAAGCTCCACAGATACAACAAGCTCTCTGCAGAGACAGTAAGGCAGTTTTATGATCACCAAGGAAACCACTCCACTTTCCATATGGCA
>VUQK01013516.1:5843-21888 GCA_015106715.1 Bujurquina vittata | reverse complement strand
GACTTAGATATGTTCATTACGTTTTTTGTATGGTCGAGCTTTCTCCTCGTGCACATACACACAGGCCTGGAGCAGCTAGGAAAGTTAAACAATAGGACTTTAGGTCGGGGGGGGCGCTGAAGCGGGACAAACTACTTATAAATCCGTGACTTCATTTATGATTACAGCTGTGACTACATAATAATAACTATTGGAAGCTTCACCTGGACGTACACGCGTGTGTGAGCGTGCGTGTTTGTGTGCGCGCGTTAGGAGGGTGAGTGTCACGGCCCTCTACAGACGGGGGGGTTGGGTAGCAGTGCGGATTGGTTACTGCTCACCAACACAGTCTGGGCTTGTTTTAACATAACCGGGGGCACATCGACAAGCAGGCAAAAATCATGTAGTAAATAAACTGCTGTGGCTGTTGGGGGACCGGCTATGGCTCACTGAAGACTTTGCAGCGTAATGGAGCTTTGGGCTGTTGTTTTTTATTTAAGGTGACAGTTTTTAAGAGGGCCGACGCTGATGAGGCGAGAATGAGAGCCGTGCCTCGGCCTACTACTAGTGCTCCTGCAGCTGGGATTGTGGAGATCTGCTTTCACAAACCGAGAAAAACACTCGCTTGGTGCCACATTATCAAAGAGCAGCTGCTGGCTTCGCGATGACCGACCTCCAAATGGTGAGTTTTTCGCGTTTTTTCCACGTGTTGATAGTGTGGTGAACTTGTGGTGCCGATCAGACCCTTTTTTTGTGAGTTAATAGTAGCTTCCGATGTCGGTGTGCGGCCGTAGCTTGTTTGTGTGAGCCACTCACTGTTTCTGTGATGGCTCAGTGTCACCTCCTCTACTACAGCTTCAGCGGCTCCTCCATTGACTGTGCAAGTCAACGATCGCCGTGATGACCCACATTCAGCAGACAAAGCGGTGCTATTTTCTAATAGTTTGTGAATGAAGTATGTGAACACGGTTGTTTTCTGTTTTGTCTTGTGCCGTCCGGCTGGCCTCTAGAATGGAGGCCATGCAATGTCTGCTTATCTGTGTGTGTGTGTGTGTTTGTGTGTGTGTGTGTGTGTGCGCCTATGTGCACTACGCGCGCACTGGCCATGGCTGGACCTTCGTGAGTTTCTGTGTGAACGCATATGCTTGCCATTGTATTTCCAAATTTTATCATTTGTGCCAGCCACTGCGTTTACATATCTCCATAACCGCACAGAGTGTTTTGGGGAACTTCTATGGCACATTTACCTTGTCTAACCCTGCCTCTGTTTCATTTGACAGGATGTAAGCATGACAGCATGAAGCAGTCATACAGACCGGGTCTTAGGGTAGGTTCAGGCCTGTCAGAGCTGAGGCCCCACAATGGCCCTGTGAGCACTTCCTATGGAAACCAATGTGGCATTGTGAAGCGAGGACCAGACCAGTCATCGACCGTGCAGCTGCCATCCTCCAGCCTCAAACAGCCCACTTTACTAGGGTACAATCAGCCTAACCGATCTAACAGTTACAGTTCTCTGAGGAGGCCCTATGACCTGAACACTGCGATCAACAAACCTAACCTAGAGAGGGACCTTCATCCTCGGAACAACTTGCACTGTGCAAGCCCGATCAGTGATGATGATGATGATGAGTTTGAGGCGCCGTCTGTCCAGTTGCCTCCTTCTCCAGGCAATGATGACCTGGAGCCTGTGGGGACTCTGCAGGGCATGAACAGAAATGGCTTCTCCCCACACAGTCCTGACAGCTTAGAGCGTTGTTCCCCTATTCCAAATGGATACCTGCATTTTGAGTCCACGCTGTTTGACAGCAGCGACGTTAAGGGGGAGGATGAGGAGGGGAGGCGCGACAGCAGCAGTGAGGACCTCGCGCCTTTTCGCCACTCCCCAAAGCTGAGTCACGACCGAACTGTTACAGAGTGTAAGACCACATGCAACTCAGGGGCGGATAAAAGAACAGACAAACCTACGGTCTTTAATCTAATGTCCAAAACTATATCTGAGCTCAACCCTACACTAAGCCCCAGCGCGCTGCCAGACATCTCTATGAGGGATGGGTGGAGTTTGGGTGAGGAATCTGACAGTGACGGTGAACTTCTCTCTCCTGTTGAACCTGGACTTACCTCACCAGCTGGCACCAACTCTAATGTGAGTGCATGTGTGCCACCTTGGCACACACGGCCGCATCTTTAAAATGTTATTTCATTAGAATTCAAAAAACATGAAAATAATTTTGAGGTGATGCATACAGTAGTAATCTTCTTTCCTGCATCAGATACTAATGGATTTCTCTTGTGATGATTAGTCCAACAGCCCAAAGAAAAGGCCTCTCCCTGCAGTGAAATACTTGGAAGGAGACTTGGTGTGGGCAAAATTCAACAGAAGGCCCTGGTGGCCCTGTCAAATCACAAATGACCCAGATCAGGGGACTCACACTAAGATGAAAGGTGAGGTTTGATGTTAATATTGATTATTTTACTCAAATAGTTTCACACAACTTGACTCTTTTGTTGACAGTTTAACTGGAAGAACTTTAGTGTTTGTGTAAGGTAATTAATGTGCTCTCCCTTCCGTTTTTTAATTTGATCCAGTTCCCAGTCCCCGTCCTTGCCGGATGTATTTCTTGGAGACGATTGGCGAAATTATAGAGTCTGCGTGGGTCCCGGGGAATGCTATTTTACCTTTTGAAGGAGGCCATCAGTTTCAAGACCTTCCTGTCCTTAGGCGGAGAGGGAAGCAGAAGGAGAAAGACTACAAGTATACGGTAAAATTATTGAAGGGAATCTTTGAAAATCCTTTGTTTACATACCGTGAACAGTATTTTAATGGCTAAATTTGTTCTTTGCAGATACCCAAAAGTTTGCTGACTGCATGGAAGGTCAGCGTGTCTGAAGCTGAGTACCTGCTCCCGGCTCGGCAAAAGAAAAGGGAAACTTTAGTCTCAATCAACGCAGATGAACGTATACCCAGCCCACTCCCTAATGAGAAGGCACCCAAGACCCCCTCTGTCTCTATGGACTCCAGTGGACCTCCAACACCTTTTACAGCCTCCAATGGAAATGAGCACCATCTCATCAAAAACTCTACAAATCGAGGCAACAACAGTAAAGCGCAAAAGAAGAAAAAGAAGTGTTTGTCAGACATATTTGGGCATATAGTTAGTGGATCAAAGGAATCCTCTACAGGCCAGTTTCATACAACATCGCGTGCACTGAAAGAAGAGCCAAAGGACTCACCTTATGCCGACCTGGATTCAGTTCCAATGCTGCATCGACCTAAACGCACAGCGGTGTCTCCAGTACACAGTATAGACACACTGTGCCATAAAGAAAAAAGTTCAACAAAGGCTAAAAAGTGCTCTGAAAAAGTAAGCCAGTGTACAGATTCATTTAGCGTTTTAAAAAATAAAAGGACATCAAAAGACACAAAATCTGGACAGAGGATGGGCAGCTGTGTTGAAAGCGAAAAGACCTCAGCGGCTCTGCCTGCCAGCAGCGGCTTGATGACGAGGGCACTGCAGGCAGTGGAAGAGACCGATTTCAAAGATGCAGTGGCTTCAAGCCAAATCTCAACAGAAGCCTCTGCTGATAATTCTCCTGGTAATACACCTACTAATGCTCCCACCAACACTGAAACGTCTTCTAACTGGGAATCCCCCTGCAGTGTATCACTGTCTGTAAATCACAGCTCTCCAAAAAAGCGCGCAAGGAAGCTCGATAAGAAACTAATTCGTAATGGCACATGGATAAAGTCCAAGTGCGTGGCCACGACTGAGTCCACTTTGCAACCTGTTAAGATCAAGACAGAAAGCACTGCCAGGGATATATCAACCACTTCCCCATCCTTATCCCTGTCACCAATGGATACTTTTCCGGATGTCAAGGAACTAAAGTTTAAATCTCTTGTGATAGAGGACAGCAGTGACTCTGAATTGACTACATTTCGGCCTGATTCCAATTATAAGTTCAGTACTTTCCTGATGCTCCTGAAAGACCTGCATGATACCAGGGAAAAAGAAGGCAAACCGCTGACAATCCCACCATCACCTGCCCTAATCAAAGAGGAACCCCTGGTGATCCCTACTTCCACAGAAGTTGAGACTCTCAATGGTTCTTGTGATGGATTAACTCATGGGGTCAAACTTGAAAATTGCCAGCCACGGAAACCCACAATACCCCACAACTCAGAGGAAAGAACAAAGATTAGGACTAAAGGTGTCACTGCAACTGACACCAACCACTGTGAAGACTCTCCTGTTCATACTCCGATCGGAAACTCAGACAAGCAACGTAGGAAACAAAGATTACCTGCCAAACTTAAACTTAGTATATCCGGCCTTTCTTCCGACCTGGCCGACATGGCTTACGGCAGGGAGTTTGTTAGCGGCCATGCTGATTTGGCCGATTCTGGATCGGATACTCTTGTCGCTGCTGATCCCTCCACCAGCTACCTCAATAGCAACTCCGAATCCATGGTGGCTCCAAAGAAGCGCTGGCAGGTGGTCGAGGAGGTCGCCGAGAGTAAGGGTGAAATCATGAGCGAGGCGTCTGATGAGATGGCGGCGGCTGACATCATGACAGAATCACCAGATCCTGAGCTGGAGCTTGAGAAGTATGCAGAGAACGACCTGCATTTGTCCAGCATGGGCTGTGCAGCCGGTAAGACGCAAAGTACTTCTGCTGAGCTTTTCTGTGCAGATGGTAAAATCAGTAAATAAATGATGTATAATTTTTTCATCATCTTTTTTTCATTTTTTATTAGAGAAGAAACGCCTCCGGAAACCAACCAAACGGCTCCTGGAGTCAGCTGAGGAGTATGAACAAATATTTGCCCCAAAAAAGAAATCAAAGAAACACTTTTCAGAATCTTCCCAAATGGTAAGAAATTTTTGATTTAGTTTCCTTTCAATAAAAATTTAAATGCACTATATGCACTATAAATACAACCAATGTGTGAACTGTACAGCCTTCAACGGTGGTTTGCTGAAGGCTCCACAGTATATGCACGGGGGCCTGCAAAATGCTTTGCTTTAAATCATAAATATTCTGCTGTATCATTAAAAAGTGAATCTTTACAGATGGGAACAATTCACACCAATAAAACAAGCATATTGTGTCCATAACACCCTCCCACGTTATCACTGAGACAATAGAAAACAATCTGTCAGGAAATCACTCCCAGCTGTTAATATTTAAGCAGTTCACATACTCAAGTGAGGCGAAGCCCAAACCAGCTAAATTGGTGTGAGGATTATGAGATCCCTGGAAAGTTGTGTTCCCTGGAAGGTTTCTGTCTGTGTAGAAAGTTTGAGAACCCCTGGCTTACACCATAAATTGTGCTTCACGGGATCTTTAAGAACCTGCATGTGCTTTTCATATTGTATATTCTTATATAAACTTGTGATATAACCTTTTTTGCTTCTCTGTTTTTTCACACGCATTTCAAAAAGACAGATGATCTGTTTATTCGGTCGACCCCCGATCTAATTAAGTCTTTATGCATTGACCTGTTGCTCTCACATTTAAGGTTTTCGGGGTAGAATGGAAAGAAGATATAACTGTAGAAACAGATGGCAACTTGAGCAACAACGGCCATCACTTCCATGTACCACCGCGGTACATGGAAACGATCGCCACGTGTTTAGTTTCTTTTTTGTATTTGGATGTGTTTCAGCTGCTATTTGTTGTCACGTGTACATTCAGCAGACTTCAGGGATTGCAGCACTCCACGACCTCAGCACCACATCAGGGACGGTTATCTCAACCGCTCCGTCAGAAGAGCCCGCTGAGGCTCCTGCAGAGCTGGAACCGAGTCCGTCTCAGGATGAGCTGTCTCCTACAGCACCGTCAGTATCTTCGGTCACAACGCAACCCTCCTTTGACACAGAGACCGCAGAGGAATCTGATCTACCTCCTGAATCTGGTAAATGAGTCTACAGTGTAACATATATATTTACAGCATCACCTATTGTTCTTGTCTCTCAGGTGCTATTTTAAAATTTGATTAGGTAATGCAATACTGAATCATTTTACTTTAGAGACGGGATTATTAATCCAAGAAAGAAAGAGGCCAAGAAAGCTGTCGCATAAGGTGCTGGACTGTAACATAGAAGAGGTGCCTGCCGCCCCTGGAAAGAAGAAGGTAACTGAGATGGCATTAGGGAAGTGTGGTAGCCAGCAATGTTTGCGTGAGGAACAAAAGTTATTTCTGTGAGCAATCTGTGGTAGCACTAAAAATGTTTAGTTTTTGTTTTTTGTTTTTATGCTATTATTTCTTTGTTCTCTGTAGGAGCAAAAGCGACACAGTGCAATTACGTCGGAGGTGAAAGTGTTGGTCAAGAAAACTCAGGTACTAAAAGGCACAAGATGTGCTTGCGTGTTCTTGTGTAACACCAAAAAAGCAAACAGTGTGATGCTAAAATAAGTCTAATTGCAATAAAATCTTATATTGGATAGTTGGGATCTGTGAGGAAAGAGAAGCCTGTGTCCAGCACGTCCTCTTCCCCTGCTGCTGCTTCTGCTGCCTCCAAGCACTCAGAGAGCAGATCTCCAAGCCCCAAAGGATCCAAAACCCCTAAGCAGGAGGCTGAGATGGAGAGCTGCAGCACCGAGGAGAAACAAAACACTGGAACACTAACTCCCAAAGCTGAGGTGTGCATGTTGTGCTGTTAGGCGACTGAGTTATTAGTTGCCCTATCTGTACTATTTCACTCATGAGCAGCACTTGACTAACAACTATCTCTGTAGGTACTGCCAGCTGCTTGGAATGACAGCCTGTCTTCCCAAGTGGATGTAAAAGGCAAAATAGGAGCCACATCCTTGAAGGAGAGCGTCTGTCAGGTGAGAGAGAATGTTCTGCTTGGTGTGCGACACATCCCTTATTTGTGACCAGTAAATCATTCGCCAGGTCTCTTCCTCTGTGTGTTTGTGCAGGTGTGTGAGCGGACAGGAGACCTGCTGGTGTGTGACGGCCACTGTTACGGAGCTTTTCACCTGCAGTGCATTGGCCTGTCAGCTCCTCCCAAGGGAAAATTCCTCTGTAGTGAATGTAACACTGGTGGGTACTCCTAGAAAGCACAAAATGCGTGCTGTGGTATACCTGAGTTTAATTCTTCTTAATGTTTCTCTCAGGCGTTCACACATGCTTCGTGTGTAAGAAGTCCGGAGATGGGGTGAAGCGCTGCATAATCCCACTGTGTGGGAAATTCTACCACACCGACTGTATAATGGCCTACTCAGCCACCCAGCCTCATAACAAAGGCTTCCGCTGCCCCCTGCATGTGTGTCTGTCCTGCCACATTACCAACCCTGTCAACATCTGCAGCACTAAAGGTGAGTGCCATTGCTGGATTTCATCCATCCATCCATCCATCCATCCATCCATCCATCCATCCATCCATCCATCCATCCATCCATCCAGCCATCCATCCATCCAAATAGAGCAGTCAAGCTTCATTTGAGGTGTAGTTTTGCCTTTAATTAGTGGGGTTTAACAAATAAACGCAACCCGTGCAGAAATTACAGTCATTTATTCCCAGGAGGAGACACAGATCCCTTTGGGGTTGCATCAGGAAGGGCATCCGGTGTAAAAAATTAGCCAAATCAAACATGCGGCGCTACCTGCTGTGGCGACCCCTGTGAATACAGGAGCAGCTGAAAGTGGCTTCATTTATTTAACAAACAGCCCGTGAAAATGTGATTAAAAGTAGTTCTACAGCCTGCTGGTAATCATTTTCATATTCAGGTGTTGCCTGTCTCTGTGTAATTGCATTAAAAAAAATTAGCATTCAGTAGTTCTGTTTTGCAGTTCAAAGAGGCATAGATGCAATTAAGAGGCCATCAATTCATAGCAGAAATAGCAGAAACTTTAGGAGTAGCCAAATCGTCAACTTAGTTCATTCTTAAAAAGGAGGACTGTCTTATAAGCACTACCAACCCCAAGAAAGGCCTTGAGGTCTATCAAAAACACCTGAAGTGGAGGAGTGCAGAATACTTTCCTTGGTTAAAAAACAGCTCTTCAGAATCTTTAGAACATCGAGCTGAGTCAAGAACACTCTGGAGGAGGTGGGCGCGTCATTGTCAAGGTCTACAAAAGAGATGGGTGCATGAATGGAAATGCAGAGGGTTTATCGCAGCATACAAACCACTCAAAAAAGAAAGGCCACATTAGACTAGAAAACATGTCAAAAAAAAAAAATCTGACCTGAGACTCTTTGAGCAGATGACAACAGGATGAACTCCCACCAGAATGATGGGAAGAGGAGAGCCTGGAGAAAGACGGAAAGGATGTCTGAGGCGAAAGCACCACATCGTCTCTTGAACATGATGGAAGCACGTAGCGTTAAATTTCTTTCAAACTGAATCTATGATGCTTTCTTCAAACCCAACCCTGCTCTTACTGCACGACCATATAGCTTCATCCTGCTGCTCTAATATGATGTGCGCTGACCAAAGGTTACGTGATTCTGAACAGTCTTTGTTTGCATTTCATTTGTTAGACTGTTGATGGCCTCTTTTGAGCGCTGAATTATTTAAGGGCTACATGCCTGGAGATATCAGGATTTGTTTCAGTGATTAAGCTCTTTCTTATGAATGACTCACTGTCTTGGTGTAAGCAGAGGCTGATGCTAACATGAGTATAACCACTCTGCATTTTTTGCTGATGTGTCATCAGAAATTAGGCGTTCAGCCTGAGATTTTTTTTTTCCATCTAACACTTGACCAAGTGTTACAATCCTTGATTTTTGGCACTTTAAAGTGACTTCATAAAACAGCGACTGTGCAGGCTTTTGACCTGTAATCCAGACTTCACTTCAGCACGTAGGCATGAATCCTTTCTTGTGCTTGGTGGTTTTATCTCTCCTGACAATCCCATAAGACTGAGTCTCCGCAATGCAGGTGAAAGTGTTTTAAAATCACCCCATAAATGGTGTATGCTGTTTTTTTTAATGTAAAAAAAAAACAAAAACAAATCAAGCCTCTTTATTTTTGTGTCTCTTAGGTCGGTTGGCTCGATGTGTTCGCTGTCCCGTGGCCTATCACGCCAATGACAACTGCATGGCAGCGGGCAGCTTGGTGCTGGCGAACAACAGTTTCCTCTGTCCGAACCATTTCACCCCTCGCAAAGGCTGCAAGAACCACGAACACATCAACGTCAGCTGGTGCTTTGTCTGCTCCGAAGGTGAGCCTGGTCTTATTCCTCTGTGGCGTTGAAATCAGGTACATATTTAATAATGTGTTCAGGTCTAAAATATGAACTAATGCTGTAGCAGCTTTTATCAAGCTGTCTCCAAAAACCAACACAAAAGCAGCTGCTCTGCAAAATGCGCTAGGCTTTATTATTCAATTCGACATCGCATGCTCCAAATTACTTTTATGCGCTGTCCCATTTTCCACTTAAACGCTCCCACTTGGCAAATGAATCTATAAATTTCTTTCTGTTTCCTGTCTCTACTCACAAATCTGCCTCTGAAACTCAACAGCTATAAACACGCAGTTTGACTTTGGAAGTGTCATGTTAATGTTTAATGCTCGAAATTAGTGCCAATGAGCTCATTTAAATACACTGACTCACCTCATTTAGTCCTGAGTGTCTACATTTGTACTGATTACTGTCAGTTATTGTGACGCTATAATAAGTTAGTTACTAGATTGGCTTCCTGCTGATGATAAATATTCACTTTGTTATTTATTTACTTCTTTTGCCTCACAAATGTTTACATATGTTCAAACCTCCCTGTTTCATGACTCAAACCTTCAGATTTATTTATTTATTTTAAAGTATAAAAAAGATCATCCAGTACAAAAACACTAACTAATAACTCACGGGTTGTGTTTCTAGGGGGCAGTCTGCTGTGCTGTGAAGCCTGTCCTGCTGCTTTCCATCGGGAATGCTTGAACATGGAGATGCCACAGGGTAGCTGGTTCTGCAACGACTGCAAAGCTGGAAAGAAGCCTCGCATTAAGGACATACTGTGGGTCAAGTGGGGCCGTTACAGGTAAGTGAACGACATTGGCATTCACGCAGAGATGCTACACAACAGCTAATGGACCCATATTTGTATTTCTGAAACCTGTCGTGACTCTTAAGGTGGTGGCCTGCTGAAGTCTGCCTGACCAAAGAGGTGCCAAATAACATCTTGAGGATGAAACACGAGGTTGGGGAGTTCCCGGTGCAGTTCTTTGGCTCCAAAGATTTTGTGTGGACATACCAGGCCAGAGTGTTTCCCTACATGGAGGGGGACACGCACAACATAGAAAAAATGGGCAAGGGTGCAGATGCAGTGTACAAAAAGGGTGCGTCTTTAAAGTTGCTGGCAGAATCTTGATTGTTGGTGTGAGACAAATGTTTAATAGTGAATGTCTCTCTTTGCAGCGCTGACTGAAGCGGCCGAGCGTTTCAAAGAGCTTCAGGCAGAAAAGGAGCTGAAGCAGCTACAGGAGGACAGAAAGAATGACAAGAAGCCTCCTCCATACAGACACATTAAGGTACTGTGTGTACATCCGTGCTTATCAAGCCTGCGTTAGACCAGCTAAATGAGATGTGCTAAAAAAAATCTCGCCCCGTCTCTGATTCTTAGGTAAACCGGCCAATCGGGAAAGTGCAGATTATCACCGCCGACTTGTCCGAGGTTCCACGATGTAACTGCAAGGCGACTGACGAGAACCCGTGCGGCACTGACTCCGAGTGCATTAATCGCATGCTGATGTACGAGTGCCACCCTCAGGTGTGCGCGGCAGGGGAGCGATGTCAAAATCAGGCTTTCACAAAGCGCCAGTACACACCTGTGGAGATTTTCAGGACATTGTCCCGCGGCTGGGGTTTACGCGGCATGTCGGACATCAAGAAGGTGGGTAGGAAACACACTGCACTGTGGATTGTTGAGTTAATCACATTATACTCATTTCCTCCCCTCCCCCCCCCCACTCTCAGGGAGCTTTTATCAGTGAATATGTGGGAGAGGTGATAGATGAAGAAGAATGCCGAGCCAGGATCAGACACGCTCAGGAGAATGACATCTGTAACTTCTACATGCTTACACTGGACAAGGTGATTCAGAGTCGGCTACCAGCAAACACAGCCTGAATACGGCACTGTGTGGCGACGCGCTTGATTAATTTTGCAGATCCGCTGACTTGTCCAAACTTATTTGCTTTTTTTTTTAAAAAAAAATTCCACTCCAGGATCGCATTATTGACGCGGGTCCCAAAGGGAACCAAGCTCGCTTCATGAACCACAGCTGCCAGCCAAACTGTGAGACTCAGAAGTGGACTGTGAACGGGGACACAAGAGTGGGGTTATTTGCTTTACAAGATGTCCCAAAAGGTTTGATAGTTTTTGCTGTTGTTGTTTTTTTTGTTTTTTTGGGTTTTTTTTCTGTTGAACAAGATTATTCAGATTATTTTTAATTACACATCTGATCTAATACAACATGTACTTCAGGTGAGGAGCTGACTTTCAACTACAACCTGGAGTGTCTTGGCAATGGGAAGACTGCCTGTAAATGTGGAGCACCCAACTGTAGCGGCTTCCTAGGTGTTCGGCCAAAGGTAAAATTTTATATTCAATCATAGCACGACCTTCAGTAAGAAGAGCCGCCTTGTGACCTTCCTGTTCCTTGTGCTCATTAGAACCAGCCATCAGCTGAGAAAATGAAGCCTAAGGAAGGAAAACGGAAGGGTTCCATGAAGAAGAAGACCAAGCAAGAGGTGACCAAGGAGAGGGAAGATGAGTGTTTCAGCTGTGGTGACGGGGGCCAGATAGTTTCCTGTAAGAAGCCGGGCTGCCCAAAGGTCTATCACGCTGACTGTCTCAACCTGGCCAAGAGGCCTGCAGGCAAGTATGGTTATTGCAGGGACGACTTTAAGCAGAGCACACAAGATGATAGTCTTGTGTGCTTGTGTGTAGCCAGGCATCATTTTTGCATCAACCTTTCGGGAGTTTTGAATATCCTCAAGCATGCATGGAAAGAACAGAGAGGACTGGATAGTTTCTGGCAGAGATGAAGACTGATGGTGGCTCTCCAGAAAAGGAAAAAATAAAACGTAGTTTTGGTAAATGTGAACTTTATGAGAAATGCCCGTTATTTATATTGCTATTAGCCATTTGTGAGTCAAAAATCTCGCCGTATGTGCGTGTTTACAGCAAACACAAGATGTATTCATTCCACAATAATCTCTCCTGCAGGCCGATGGGAGTGTCCATGGCACCAGTGTGACGTATGTGGCAAAGAAGCAGCTTCTTTCTGTGAGATGTGCCCCAACTCGTACTGTAAGGAGCACCGAGACGGCATGCTCTTCATCTCCAAGCTGGACGGCAAGTTGTCCTGCAGCGAACACGACCCCTGTGGGCCTGACCCGCTGGAGCCAGGGGAGATTCGTGAATACATGCCCAACATGACCTCCATGAGGCCCGGGGCAGTTGCTGCGCCTGTCGCTTCCCCTTTTGTCCCGGTCTCCAGAAGAGCAGCTTCTTCCTCTTCCATCTCCGCCCCCGATGGCCAAGCGGCTCCATCGAGGCAAGAGCCTCCTCCTCGTCTCTACATCAACACCAAGACTGCTACCTCGAGCTTCGTCCCCTCCGGCAGGTCCTACCTCACAGACAGAACTGACGAGAAAGCTTTCTCCACTCCGACCTCCTCCAAGGCAGAGAGAGAGGACGGGGAGGTGGAGGACGGGGAGGTGTGTGGGTTAGACATGGAGGATGTGGAAGATGATGATGACGACGACGAGGATGATGATGATGACGACGATGATGACGATGATGAGGAAGAAGAGGCAGAGGAGGAGGAGATGGAGATAGTAGAAGACTTGGAAGATGAGCCGCTGTACGGAGGCAGCCTGCTGGAGGAAGACGAGGAGGAGGACGAGGGCGGGGAGGAGTATGACATATATGAGGGCGATTATGTGGAGGAAGATGACGGAGAGGTGGAGGGGGAGGACTCGGAAGACTGGGGGAGAGTGGAGGATGAGGACAAATGACTGTTCGTCCTGAACTTCCTTAATTCTCTGCAGAAACTCTCAGTAGATATTCAGAGGACTGAAAGTTTCATATTTTGGTACCTGCTTGAATGCAACACTGCCTTCACTTTGGTACAACATTGCCTTCTCGTGCGCACACCGCTGAACTCATAGTAGGGATGAGTACTGGTGCTAAGGCTCAAAGGCTGCTTCACTCAGCCTCTTTTTACTTCTGTTGATATGTACGTGTCTGGTGCTGTTTCGTTCTTGTTGTTTCTCTTAACAATGTTTACATTTTTTGGCCTTTTTTTTATTTTTAAATGTGTGAAATCTAAGAAAAAGGTGAGAAGCATCATCACCTGACCAAACTGTCATCATAAGGGCATCTTATATTGTTGTTACTGTCTTAACTTTGTCTTTCCAATCACAGGAGTCCTCGAAATGTTGTTCTCACGTGTCCGTGTTACAGTTAGGCACAGGAAGTACCTGCCTGGTGCTTGTGAGGAATGCAAAAATGAACCCACTGGAGTCCTCTTGCTATAAACGATCTTCTCACAGCAAAAACTACCCAAGTTTCTCTTATTTGATCTGTTCCTTCTGTATGTATGTTTGTTTTGTTTTTTTCAAACAAATAGGTCAGCACTCAGGATCCTTGGTGCAGAGAAATAAAAGATAAAGGAATCATGTTTTACAGCCTAAACAGGGATCACAGATGTCACCAATACTGTTTTTTACAGCCATTGCTGCTGTTGCATGGACTGAATTAAATCCTCATACTCACTCAGTATCCACGACTCTGTCCACATGCAGCAGGAGTCTAGATGTAGAGGGCGTGTTAATGTATTTCAAGATCTACTACCATACATGGCCACTTTATTAGATACAACTTGCTTGTACCTCATTGGACCCCCTTTTGCTTTCAAAGCTGTCTGAATTCTTCATGGCATAGATTCAACCAAGAAATATTCCTAAGAGATGAACTTGTTTTCATATGGTCATTAAAGGCATGGACATGGTCAGCAACAATGCTCAGGTAGGCTGTGGGGTTTAAATGATGCTCAGTTGGTGCCAAGGAATCCAAAGTGTGCCAAGGAAATATCCTCCACACCAGCAGCAGCCCGAATCCCTCACATGATGGAGGGCAGGTCCATGCTTTCATGTTTACGCCAAATTCTGACCCTACCATCAGAATGTCGCAGATTAGCCTGGTGAGCCAGTGCTAACTGCAATCTCAGTTTCCTGTTCTTAGTTAACAGGAGTGGCACTCGAGGTGGTCTTCTGCTGCTGTAGTCCATCTGCTTCAAGGGTTGATGTGTGCTCAGAGATTCTACACCTTGGTTGTATGAGTGGTTACTGTTGCCTTCCTGTCACCAACACTCTCCTCTGACCTCTGACATCGGCAAGACATTTTCACCCAGGGAACTGCTGCTCACTGGATATTTTTTCAGACCATCCTCTGTAAACACAAGAGATGGTTATGTGGGAAAATTCCTACAGATCAGCAGTTTCTGAAATACTCGGATCAGCCTGTCTGGCACCGACAACCATGCCACATTCAAAATGGCCTTTCTTCCCCATTCTGATGCTCAATTTAAACTTCAGCAGGTCGTCTTGACCATGTCTACGTGCCTCTATGCACTGAATTGTTGCCATGTGATTGGCTGAGACATTTGGTAACCCAAATGTGGTTGAAAGGTGTACCTAATAAAGAGACTGACAGTCATGTACAGATACACAAATTCATTTAACTGAACCCCCCACACCAAAAATCAAAGCTACATTACAGACTAACTACACAAAAATGTGACAGTTCTTAAGAAAATACTGAGTAAATATTAGTTATACAGTCTATGCTTTCTTTTTAGACTTAGACTAAAAGTAATAAACATCAGTTCGAAACTGCTTAAAATATAGTAAAAACTAAATTGATTCATCTTTATTGATATGAAATTGCACAAATGAAAACAAACAAAATATTGTTCTCGCTGTTGAGGAGCACTGCCAGCTGCTGCACAGCATGGAGCCAGCTGTGGCTGATGTCACGCTCGTGCTCACTAGAGGTCGCTGTTTCCGGCAGCGATTCCACAAACAGGATGTGACGTAGCTGCAGTTGATATAAAATGGCTACGATCGCCTTTTAGTCAAACAGAACTGACGAGTTTAAAAAAAGAGGCCGTACACAAAGGAAATTGCTCATTTTACGAAAGGAATAGAAACAACAGTTTTATTTGTCGGGTCTCATCAAGGTAAGCGGATAATTGCTTTATTGTTTTTAACAGATTAGCTAAATTCTTCCTGTACGTGTGCGTCACTCGGCTGGTAAACAGCTAAGCAGGACAGACACGAAATATCTGGCGGCGATGATGTTTAATGAGGTGTGTTTCTGCTGGCAGGTTCAGTCATGACCGAGCAGCCCAGCGGTAACTCGGAGGGGATCGTGGGCCTGGATGAGCCCAAGAAAATGACCAGAGAGGACTGGAGGAAGAAGAAGGAGCTGGAGGAGCAGAGAAAGCTGGGAAATGCTCCAGCTGAGGTGGACGAGGAGGGGAAGTAAGTTTGTGGCTTGGTAGAGAGTGTGTCCGTTCGGGCAACTGAAGAAATGTGTGTTCTAAAAACTTCTCTCCTCCAGGGACATAAACCCTCACATCCCGCAGTATATTTCGTCAGTGCCGTGGTACATCGACCCATCTAAAAGACCCACACTAAAACATCAAAGACCACAGACTGAATACCATAGGGAGTACTCGGCAATCGGAGAGTGGTACAAGAGAGGTGTGCAGGAGGTGAGAATGAGTCAAGTGTTTACTTTAATGTGGACATGGAAGTGGAAATCAAAATCTAAAAGTTCCACTTTGTGTCTCCATGTAGAATACAGTTGCCACTAAATATCGTAAGGGGGCTTGTGAAAACTGTGGTGCCATGACACACAAGAAGAAAGACTGCTTGGAGGTAAAACTGATTAAGCAGTCTTTTATCTGCTGAAATAAATATTCACTATTTTCTTATCCTAACTGCTAAAGGATGATTATTATTATTATTATTATTATTATTATTATTATTATTATTATTATTATTATTATTATTATTATTATTATTATTAATTTTTAATAAA
>VUQK01013512.1:0-17513 GCA_015106715.1 Bujurquina vittata | reverse complement strand
AAGAAAAATAAGAGCATATATTTTTTTTTTGGGGGGGGGGGGGCAGGAATGTAAGTAAAACACTCAAATCAGCAGAAAACCCAAAGCTGGTAGCCTCAGGAAGCAGTTATAAAGGGCACAAAGTGCTGTTGGTAGTGCTGGTGACAGTAAACAGAGAAAGCAACAAAATAGGAAAAGTACATTAAGCAGGGGAGCCTACATGAGCTGCACCTTATTACCATGTAAATGATCGAAGGGGGGCTATGGAAAGGAGGCTTTGTTTTCTCATAACCCCCCCTTGATACCATCATGATACTTCTCTTTGATAGCCTTTCATTCCCCATTAGTGTACCCCTGAGACACAGCTCCAGGCCCTGCTGAGATCACCCCAAGATCCCCATTTAGGGCCAGGCAGTCCCCTACAGTGAGGACAAATGTTCCCTTTGTGCAAGCGTTACAAGCCGGAGAAGTGGAAGCAGTCCCCTAATACTGAGCTAAGATGTGCTTTGGGCAGAGTAGATGTAGTTACTACAGCGCTTTGTTTCGTGCCTTTCAGCACTGAGAAGTGTGTAACTGAGAGGTGGACCTTTGCCCCTTCTATTAAAGTACTGTACAACTCCTCGAGCTAATCGTTTTCATTAAAGCTGCTTCAAGACAGAATGCATTAGTGCTCAGTTTTAAGTGTTTAGACCAGCACTTTACAGTGCTGCACACAGGAGCCTGCATTATGCGCAGCAGCAAATATTCAGAGGACCTTACATTACTCATACTTGGTCAAAATGTACACGTAGTACTCCTATTTGTACTTTTGCTTTGCTTTGTTAATGTTGGCGTAACAAGAGGAAGCCAGAGCTATTTAAGGCGAGACACACTAGGGAATTAAAAAAATATATATTTTGAATGATTTGAGATTTTTGGGATATTTTGTGTTAATTACGTGTTATTTTCAGACTAATGGTATTAAACGTTGATGCAGGTGGCTTTGCTAAATGTTTTCTAGCTTGCACTACAAAAATAATCAGAAAGGGAAATTTCATAGTGATATTTATTTATTTGTAAAATAGCAAATTAGTATTAGTAAATTTAAAAACCATGGTACTCCTCAACATGTCTTTTATTTTTCTTACTCAGTCAGAAATCTCTGCATTAGTATACACTTACAGTTTTATTCCAATCTATATTCTGAAAGAGGGTTTTGTTCATATTTCATTTATAACTAATAGTGCAATTTATTCCTATAAGCAAGGCAAAAATGTACTTTTTCTCACTTAGTAGACAGTATTTTATGATTTATGTACAAAAAAAATCACTTCAGTATAAACCTTCAGCTCTAACGTGTCAGTCATGCATTACTGCATTGTTTAGAAATAATGAATTTTATGTCCATGTCTTTAGAAGGAAAACTGCAACTTAGAGTGCTGTAGTGGAGAAGGTGTGTTGCACTGTGGCTGCGGCTTTCTGTTTGTGCACCCTGAAGAAAACATTGCACAGACTACCTGTCAAACTGTAATAGATTACCAGTGTGAGCAGAATGTGCCTTCGTATCTCTTCATGCATTGAAGAAACAATGAAAGCAGGAGACATAATGGACATCATGAGATCGAAGGTAAATGAAAGCAATGTAGAGAAACAGCAAAGAAGAAGCTTTTATGCGATGCAAATGAAGCAGTCAGTACAGTTATACAGAGCAGGACTGGTATGCAAACAATTTAACAGTCAGCAAAGACGTCTGAATAGTCTGTGGCAGAGTGATTGCCAAACTACCCAGGTGTCCTTTAGCCACAAAAAAACTGCATCATCAGAGTCTTTTGCAATTCAGATGTAAGCAACACATTCACACACAGTCACAATTATCTCGGACAGAGAGCCTGCATTTCCCTGCAACCCTGTCACCAAAACACCAAACTGATGATGCTGGAATAAAACAAACAAACAATATAAATTCAATCTATAGACTTTTCATTCTCTACATTTTCTGTAGAGGCCCAAAATGGATTGGTTGAGGACAGGAATTGTGTTTACTGTAATAAAGCAATGTTTTGTATATTGTTAGGGGAATGAAAATAAAGTAATCGGTTGAGATGAGAAAAAAAACATGGTTACTGCGAAAATACTGGTGCTATATAAATAAAATTAAATTGAATTTGGAAAATATTTTGGGCCACAGTGAGAGACGCTTCTATGCATGTACTTTTACAGTATGAATCATCTTCCACTTTGCAACACACCTCATTACATAAAGCAGATTTGAAAACTATGAAAAGCTGTTTCAAAATATCACTACTACACTAATTAGATGTTGACAGACTCTTGATTATTTATTTTTTTCGATGCAAGATACTCAGTGTGAACATGGCCACAGAGGCAAGGAGTATCAAAGGCAGAAGAACAGTGAGACAAGAAGGTGTAAATGATGGCCCGGGAGGAGGGCTTTCTCCCTCAAGCAGACTGATTGAGAAACAAATTGCTGCAAATAAAGCACATAATTAGATTATAGAGCCCAGTGTGCTGCCCTGCAATGTCTTCCATCGCTCTGTGCTGGGTTGCTTACATTAGAGCTGTGAGTTTGGATCCTGTCCAGCAAAGAAAGAGAGAGAAAAGAGGAAAGAATTGAGAAGGAGCCCCCTCCCACTTCTTTCTCATTGTAGTGTCAGTGAGTAAAAGATGGTTTGCTTTCAGCCACCAACAGGCACAGAAGAGGCTGTTAGAATCCTTGACCTGATTTGAGATTTTATTTTGGGTGGCATGCAATCAATTCTGATGAGGTGGGTCATCGCCCATTACTGTAACCAAGGCGAGGAGTGGACTCCTTTAGGGTATCGCTCAAAGCTGAGCCAGAGGGAAGTAACCGTGGCAAGATTTTCATATCATAAAAAAAAAAAATTGACGATAAAAGATGAATGATGATTTGATAGTGTGTGCTTCTGTTTTGGCTCTTAAAAAAAAAAGCAGTGTCTTTTTACTTTTATTTACTCTCTCTAAGATCCCATCTTGACACGACTGTAAAGCACGCTGGAGTCGGCGAGTACTTAACAGGGTGTGTGAAGCAAGACTCATATCCAAAAAATCCAAGGAGGGGTCCGCCACAGATTTTGATCACTTCCAGCTTCAGACAAGTCACACACACACACGCAGTATGTAGGGCTGAACCTTGTTATACTTATGAGTATCATCATCGTCACTCCAATTCTCCTTCTCCTCATCATCATTAGTTACTTTCACATCCTGTGTATTCAGACGGGCCAGGGCGGCCATCACAGGTCATCTGCAGTAAATCTCCTCCACATTTTGTTGCTGTGCAGACGTCTCTGTCACGACCCCTGGGAGTGGCGACTCATGCCATCCATGACCTACCAGCACAATATGTGTTTTGTCTGGGCCACACCATTGGAGGTATTCTCCATGCATTCCAACCCTCCGTGTGGTCAAGGGGGGGGGGCCCTACTGCAGGAGACAAATTAATATCCACTCCATCTTCCCTCATAACCTCCATTCACACCCTGCGCCTCCCTGCCGAGTCCACTGCCCTCCTTCAAGTGAGGCGCAACGAGACACCTGCCTCACAGCTGTGAGCCCGGCACCTCATACTCATATGCACACATCCATTTTTCATATTTATTTCTATTTTCTACATTAACTTTCCATGTTTCTTCTTTCCTCAACACTTCTTATCTCACACACTTCATTTCTTCCTTTTTTTTCTTGTTTTCTTCATTTTCCAAACTTTCTGTCATTTTTTCATCTTCCTCTTCCCTTTTTTTCTTTTATATGCATATTTTTTCCTTTTATAAATATAAGAAAAAAGTAATAAATGGTAAAAAATTCATGTGAAGTGCAAATGCACTTGGGTTTATGTCGCTTTTGACCTTTTATAATTTGCCTTGAAAATTGCCGCTGTGCGGATCTTCATTTTTTTGTTGCCTAACAAAAAGCATATTACATTTCAAAAAAGAATTATTAAAATTAGAATACGCCATCCCCTAGTAGTACCTAATAATAATGATACTGATAAAAATCATTTTGTTTTAGTATGCAATAATGTTTCTGAAAAAAAAAAACAGATGAATACTCTACACAAACCACATCTGTTTGCAATCATGATGAAGTGATATCATAGCTGTTGGAATACCAGGTTGAGCAGAGGTGGGTTTGCTGTGTGACCTTATGAAGAGGCTCAGAGGGTAATGCATGCATCCTCTGGGCCTCAAGACCGGGTGGGCTAGCAGGACCCAGCGCCTTTCATGCTTCTGACATGACCAGCACAGGATATCCGTCAAGGTGACGCACCTTACACTCTGCTTCATTTTAGCCTCATGGGAGAGAAGATTGCCTCTTGCGTCATATTCCAAACTTTAACACTATCTCCATCAGAAGGCATGATTTCATCCATAAACTGGATTATTTTTAGAAAAGATTATATTTGGAAAAGACAGATGTGTATAGAGTACTAAAACAAACACACACGCACGCAAAATAAAATGAATATAAAAGTCCCAGTTCCTCAGAATATGTCCTACACCCCTAAAGCAGACCGATTCCTGACAAGGGGGGCCCAGAGAAACTCCAGATATTCCAGCTCTGCACCACCCACAGTGTTATGTGAAGACAAAGCGTGAAACAGAGGGAGACGAAGGAGGTGGAGGAGAGCGAAAAAAGATTGAAAAGAAAAAAAGAAATGAGGTGGAGGAGGGCTGGACAACAGCGATAGCTGGACTGTGCTGTCAGTCAAAACTGTTCAAGGAAGGTTTGAAACCTCAGATCACCAAACAGCTGCAGAAACCTCTTATACACACACACACACACGCACACACACACACACACACACACACACACACACGCACAGACACACACACTTTCATATAGGTATATACGTTGGGCCTCCTCCATCTTGAGTTGAGAAACAGAAAAAAACATGGCACAAGGCAGATCAACTTTTTCCACCATGTGTGCGAAAGAAAACACGGTACTTATTCTAGCAGGGTTTGTACAATCATAGCATGTCTGTTTAGCAAGCAAAAAAATGTGTGTTTTTCCACTTTTCTGTTTCAGATTTGCAGCCGGTATGCCATTTCCCGGGCAACTACTCGAGCCTGTGCCAATCCTAACCAGTAACATGTAACCAGAAATTTAGAAATGTAAATCTCAAAAGGCCGACAGTTCCCACCAGAGGTCCAGAATCTCAAAATGTGATTTTTAGACATTTAACACTAATTCATTCTTATATGTGACTCGATCTGGCAAAATGCGTCTGAAGTCACAGGGGCTAATTCTTAGGCAAATAAATCAGCGATCTATTGCGGGTCATTTCCGGGTTCACGGGAAGTTCTTAGCAACAAGGGAGAGATTGCTTACATGTTTTGAACGGCATTGTCATCATTAGGGTGACTTTGCATATGCAAAATTAATTAATGATGACATCACTGGTAGCTGTTAATAGTGCTCAAAGCACATCCTGGCATTAAAGATGGAAAGTTAAAAAAGTTATAGAACTATTTTTAAAAGAAAAATACTAATAAATCCTTTGCAGAGCCCTCCATCAGTCCTCTTACTACACTGCATCAGAGAGGAAAGGCTGGGAAAGAGGGAGTTGGGAGAGATGAAATATCAAATCAAACAAACTACTGGGCCCCAGTGTTGTGCGCTCAACCAACACCCCACTGTGCCGCAGTTAGACTGATTAATTGTGAAAGTGTGAGAGATTAAAGGAGGCACATCCCAGAGCTGCTGCTAATGGATTTAATATTCATGAACCCCCCCTCCCCACTCCCCAGTAAGGAGGGGAGAGGCAAGTGGGATCCAATTTATCCTGCACAGTGTTTTTGCACTTGTGGAAAAATATGAGGGAATGAGGAACTAAACTGGCTAAAAATCTCACACTGAATACATTTATCCTCCCACGACATTTTCCTCATTTCCTCTTGAGGACAAATGTGCTTTTATACAGATTTATTGCAACATATAGATAAATATGCTAAAAAAAAAAAGAGATTAAATGTTTCTCTCTCAGCTGTGCTTACCTGATGGCTCCTCTGTGCTGCTTGCTGGGGTTGTAGGAGGTGTGACTGGAATCTCTACTCCCAAAGAAAACATGACAGAGACACAAAGAAAGATCAGTTTCATTATTGTGTGTCAATACAGCGCATGAGCTTTTGTAGCTGTGTGGATGCATGATGTAAACAGGCACATTTATTAAGGATGAGCTTAAATCTCTGAGATCTTTTCAAGAAAGATTTTAGTTTTAAATATTCTAGAAGAAAATTTACTAAATATCTTCCTGATGGGGCGTATGGAAGATATCCCAATGGAAAGGAACTGCGTCCTGGTGACGTAGGAGTGGAGTCTTTTGAAGAACCTTTCCCCCTGTCTTACAATTTAGGGACCTTTTTATTGTATGTCCTCTTTTGCCAGTTTGCATCCTGATTTTGACATAAAAACATTAAAATGTTATGTCATCTACCTGTGGCTCCTTCAACATAAACAAGGCTTCCAGTTCTATCCTCTTAATCCCGTGTTGATGAAGTATTGCTTTTTAGATTCATAATAAATATAATTAATAGTTTTAAATTAAAATGCATTATCAAGTTTCCATTTTTACTGCCTCATCCTCCTCTGGTGTATCTCGCCACAGTGGTGAACCGCAAAAGAGCTGTTGGCAGTCTTTAGTTCCAAAGACTTGATTCTCCTGGCCCTCCTTCATATATTGAAATCATGCATGGAGACAGCCGTTTTACTACCAAAGGAGCAAGAGGACAACAGATGATGGGATACACATATAATAATTTTTTAATTTATTTTTATTGTGGCTACTGGGAAGAGAAAGGGCTCATCCAGAAGTCTTTACAGAGTATTCAGGTAGAATATGAGGAAGGAAAAATGACATGCAAAGAAAGCTCCTGACACATTGAGGGAAGCGGTGTGGTGATTTCAGCAGCGTGGTCAAGAGTGTGTAGGGAGAGAAAGAAAGAATCAAGTCTTTAGTTAAAATCTGATTTTCTCAACTTACACAGGCTAAACCTACTTTCTAAATTTAAGTGCATGCTCGTCCTGGAGATCCACGGTGATACCCGTGCTGATCAGCTTGCATGAGTACTCATCTGCAATATGTGATATTTAAATCGTTCTAATAACTCACTTGTGCAGATTTAAACTGACAACACCGGAAAGTAACACATGTATTAAAAATTTAACTTTGCGAGCACTGTTGCTCGCTCAGCAAAGAGTAAAAGAGGAATTGTTTGAAATATTTAATGATTTCCTCAGTTCTGACTCAGTAATATTCCCAGAAATCTGAAGATATTAATTAAGTCATTGCTTTAATTTGATGTCAGCCACACACATCCATTTAGTAATTTAGTCCTCTCAAGAATTAAATTCAGTGTCGTAATGACAATAACCGTGTTTCTTGTACTGCTTTTATACTGGCTGCCTCTTCTCACACTGGCTTTAGGTGCAGATCTCAAGCAATTTCCTTCATAAAAAGGTGCAATACTAGGACTTATAAAGAGTAAATTAAAAGCTTATACACTTTTGTCTAAGAAAATCTGTGGCTTGGAGAAGGTGATGCAGCTTTTGGTCTTTACTCAGATTAATGGGGCCAACAAGCCAGGAAGCCTGTGCAGCCCTAACCCTGAGGTGCACTTTTATGGTGTGTTTATTTAAGCTAGGAAAATTCCGGATCCAAGAAAAGATACTCAAGATTCCTCTGAAGAAAAAGATGAGAAGGTGTGTCTTCTCTTATAATGTGTGGTGGGTTTGTAGCACATATTTGTGAGTGATTTTTGAGCATGTACATATGCCTGTCGCTACACCTGACCTGATGCCAGGCCATACTGTCCTACAGCAAGGCAGATGTGGTAAAGACTGGTTCCACGTACTTATGCAGGGGGCAATGGGCGAGCGGCTCTGCTGGTAGCCTTTAGCACAGCGGTTGCACGTGATACCAGTCACGCCATCTTTACAGGGACATTGTCCTGTGGTTTGGTTACAGGTTTTGCCAGCAGCACCCACGGGATGGCAATCACATGCTGTGAGGAAACAGGAAGAAAGAGAGGCACAGTGAGTGGTCTCACACACACACACATGTGGGGAGATACAAACATATACTATAGAGAGTGCAGGTGGGTGCACAGCGGCGGTGTGGCAACAATAATAGAGTGGTGAGAGATAGGTGGAGGCGTGCATAGAGAGACAGAACTTACACAGGTCCAACATCAGGACCAGACACTTATTCTGAAGACCGAGTTGAACAGTGACTGAAAGCTTGGAGACATTTCTTGACATTTTGGCACTCTGTGTATTGAAGCCGTCACATAAATGCCGCCACAACACGCTGTCAGCCTCATCTTGAATCACACATATGTCTGTTTATATGTACTTCTGTGAGTGTGGCTGTTTGAAACTGGCAGGAGTACTACTATTTCAGCTGGAGCCTGTGCATGAAGTGAAGAGAAAAGTTTGTACATGTTTACCAAATGATAAAATAATGGAGGATAATCCTAATTGCCTGTTTCTGATTATTCTCAGGCTTTGAACGTGAGCCTAAAATGTCTGTCATGCTTCCTCCCAAACTGGGGGGTCTATCGAACACACATGCTTCAGGAATGTAATCATTTTCCAAATGCCCACCCTAATCCAAACCCTTAATTTATTTCACGGCCAAGCACGTTGAATAATAGTTTTTTAGAGTTTTTTTTTTCATCTGCTTTTGGTATAAATAGTAGTGATTCATGCATGGAGGGGGACTTAATAGCTCTTTTAATCTTGACAGGCTAATCCACACCAGAACAGATTTCCTAATCTCTCACCATTTTTACTTTTTTTACTTGAAATGTCTACAAAGACAAAAACATTGTTTGTCAACAAACTCTCAATACCATCTTCCTCACTGTGGAAGTATGATATTTTCTGCTTATTTCCTGGAAACCTCGCTGTGCTATTTCTTCGCTGTGATTTCTTCGAGTTGGGCCAGGGTCATTTCCTTTCCCTTAAGATTTTTTTTTTCCACGCTGTGTCGTTTGTGACGGTTAAAGTCTTCACAGGTGCAGGTTAAATAATGTGCTTTTTTAAAACTGCACAGATTCTTCAGCTCACAAAGTTAAAGCTTTTTTGTTTTGTTTTTTTACAGCTCGGTCCTTTCTCCCTTTGTCTTTAGTTGACGTAATATATACACCTCGTCTCTTCTCTCTATCCCTCTCTCCCCTTTATCTGTGCTGCTTGTTTCCTGTGTTCCAGCTTCTGTTGCTGCTCTTATCTGTTCTTGGTGTGTGTGTGCGTGTGTGTGTGTGTGTGTGTGTGTGTGTGTGTTTGTACTTGTGCTGTTTGGCCTTCTTATCAGACTCAATTTGTGTGTCTATTAGTACCTTTATCAGACCAATCTGTCACTGCTTTCATTGCTTAGTTATGTTCACTCAGATAAACAACTCTCTCACTCGCTCTCTCTCTCTCTCTCTCTCTCTCTCACACACACACACACACACACACACACACAAAGGGTCTAAGGAAGCCCAATAAAGAGTGTGGAGGCTGCTCCAGCACGTCTTCATGCCTGTAAATCTCGGAGAATGTCAGAGGAGTCCGGTGCAGAGGAGGGCAAAGTGAGTTTCTGCTTGGAGCTTCAGAGAGCTCAGGTTATGTTTTTAAGAGTTGGTGCCCATAACTTCAGTCCAGAGCCTCAAGCTTACTAGTAAATCAAGGTGCACGGCACATGGTGTACAGGTGGCAAACACTCAGCCTTCTCCTCCTCCTCCACATCTGGTCTTCCTCATCAACTTAAAAGCTGACTGACTTGCTGTCCTGCCTGGTGACAAATTGGCCGACTCAATGACACACCTGTTGACTAAAAGACTGTCTAACTCCAGAGGTGTGAGTGAGAGTTTCTGGTTTAAGTGTGTGTCCACTTAAATGGATAAGTGGCGTTGTGCTGTGCTTCATGGATACTCCAGATGGCTCAGGGAGATATGGGGACCAGAGGGCAAGAGGCCCTTCTGTCTCAACACTTCCAGCAAAGAAAAACTGAGAGACATTTAAAATAAGAACCTGGACTATGTATGTAAGAGAACCTGTAACCTTTTTCTAATAACAGAAAACCTGTATCTGGGCGATTAGTTATGCGTAACAGTCACGTGTCTAGATGGAAAAGGCATTCCTAACATTAAAATGCGCCTTTGCTACTGGGAGTTGCATATTAAAGAGTGAAAAATGTCCTTAGTTAATGAGGAGAGAAGAAGACTTTTTCAAAGGCAGGCGGTCGGGCTCAAGTCTGAGATTGCACAATGTGAGAATTTTGAGCTCTGCCTATCGTTTACCATAAAGCTGGTGTTTGAAGTCTGAACTCCACTCCCTCGTTGGGTTTGTGCACACTGTGCCAGTAAGAATAATTTGTTGGCCCTGGATTAAAGCCAAGCTTCCCGAGTCTGTGTTCTATTATAATTAGGTTTCTGCTCCTCCACAAGTATTTTTGGAGAGCAAAAGAAAGATGTGTGTTATTTAGTTGTTTTACTATAAACAGCTTTCTAAATGGTATGCTTCCCTAATAGAGGGTGCATTCTTGCTTCTTGTATTTTTTAGTGTTTTATTGAGGAGAATAATAGGGCTGCAATGGCCCGAGGAGTCATGTTTTGGCCACTGAGCGAGCCGAAAATGCTTTTCAAGAGCCTATTTTGTGAATGATGTTTAATGAGCAACACATTAAACGCATGTGTGTTCTGCTAATTGAAAACATGCTGATATCAGTGCACCCCTGTAAATAAAAATTTTTTTTAAAAAAAAAGCTAAAAGTGAAGCAATATTTTTTGAATATCTAGCATAAAACATTTTATGTGTGGCCAATAAGAGAAAAACGTCTGCTGTGTCAATCAAAGACATATGCTGAGAAGGAGAGGAAAAGAGGTTTTAAGCATGCTATTCTGATTGAAACCGACTATCCTTCAGTCAAAGCCTAATTGTCCCCTGTATGCAAAATATGTTCCTCATCATCCAACTGACCGATGTAATTACATGATGGTTGATGTTCAGATTTAAAGGCTCTGAAGGTTTGAACTTAATTCATCCATCACAGAACCAGTGCCAAACTGGAGATTAATGTTAGTACATTTTGAGATGTTCTGTGAGGAGAACTAATAAGGAGCAGGTCTCTTTGTTTGCTGTGGACTTCTGTTGTAGTTCTTGTAGTTCTGTAGATGGGATCTTAATCAAGTCACCAGCATTTAACTTTTGGAGCAAAGCCTTTGAGCTAGGTGAGGCCATAAACTCAATCTGCGCTGCTTAATAAACATGTATACTTGAGCACATGCCAGCTCCAGTGCTGCCCTGCCTTGCAGCTAGCTGTTTTGACCTTTCCACCCTCCATAATCCACCTATAGGCTACACATTAATCAACAGTTTCTCTATATGACATATTTGAAGAGTAGTCATGTGTTTGGGCTCTGGAAGCCAAATTGTAACCATATTCTGCTACTGTGTAAATAAAGTGACTGAACTAAAAACAATACGACTAACTTTTAAAATGAGCATCAACGTGATAAACTGGATCAGTTAATGAAACTTTATATGGACATATTACTATAGAGCTATAAGTATTATTATCTTTACTGTGAGTCAAAAGCATCCAAAGACCACACAGAGGGCTTCTTTTTGCGGCCTTTTCAAATCTGATTATCGTCCTGTTAAGATCAACTGAAATACACTCAGTATGTGTTATTTAGAGGTTTCAAAGGGTTAAAGATACAAACAAGAGCTGATTGAAAATCCTCCTGCGTTTACACTCTTACTCAATGAGGGGTAAAGTAATAAATTCTGGCCTGTATATGTGGCCACCGGGCAGGGCTAACTCTGTAATAGATGTACCTCTGCTTCTCTTTTCACTCTTGATGACCTCCTATGGAAATGGGCTGCTTTCTGAGAGGATTGTATTACACATATAAAAGCAAACTCGAGTTCTCCCCGGCATGCCCGCACTCCTACAGCACTCATTCTTTTCCAAAAGCCACACAGCAAAAGGCTCTCTCTTTGAGTTCAATAAATAACCAAACCTCTTAATTGCTGTCACTTCGGTGCAGAGCCTGCGCTGCTTGAGGAGCAGACAGAAATTAGTTCTGCGGTTTGAGTTTCATTGAATTATCTTGAGTTATGATGTGGTAAACCTGCGAGAATTTGGCAGGGCAGAAGTTTGAAAGCATATGAAGGTGTCTGACAGCGGGGAAAATTGGTGTGTGGTAACTTTGCTAAGTTCATTAGCAAAAAGAGAGAGTCGCATAAAGAGACCATGAAATACAGCGACACGCACTTTTAAAATCTTCATCAGTAACTTTCCAAATAAAGCTGGAAAAAAAATATTTGAATTGGTAAAAAAAAATATATATATATATCATATAATTTGTCAGCTTGGGATAATTACCACAAATCCTTTATTACAAGTCTAATTTGATGTAACTGAATACATCAGTAGAACTTGCACAGTGTTTGCTTGTAATTACACAGCGCTGGGAGAGGTGGGAGGTGCACAAACCCTGGCAAATTTCATGGATTAAATTGAACAAAACCGTTTGGATAAGCTGACAATTTTATAAACAATGATGAAATCTGTTTATACATCACTTCGGTGCGAGGCAGCGGTGTGCGCGAAGGAGTCAAGAAGAAATAAATCCCCAGTGTTGGTGAGATGATTTAGTATTCATTAGTTTGGGACCTCTGATGTAATGAGTGTATGACATGACTCCATTCCTGCTATGAGCCTGTGGGACTATCATTATCCTATAATCATAACATTATTATAGATCACAACATTTAATTGTTCAGTGGTTCTGCTCAGGTTTATGCAGAGTTAGTTTAGCACAATGTTGTGTTTTTCATGAAATAATGGTGTGTAACTGTAATAATTTTAATGATCAGTTGATCTTTTAATGATGTTTTAAATAAATTTGTTTCAAAACAAAAAGATATTAAATTTACAAGCCCAATTCCAAAAATGTAAAAAGTAAAAAAACAAAAAACAAAAACAGAAAAAAACAAAATAAACAGAATGATATGCCAGCAAATCTCATAAATCCACATTTTATTCACAATAGAGCACAGAGAACATATCAAATGTTTAAACTGAGACACATTATTATTTCGCTCATTTTGAATTTGATGGCAGCAACATGTCTGAAAAAAACTTGGGACTGGGAACAAAAGGCTGGAAAAGTAAGCGGTCCTAAAAAGAACCATCTGGAGGAACATTTTGCAACTAATTAGGTTAATTGGCAACAGGTCAGTAACATGATTGGGATAGAAAGAGCATCTTAGGGGGGCACATCTGGTATATACAGGTTTTAGAGCAACATATGCTCCTATCCAGATGACATCTTTTTCAGGGAAGGCCTTGCACATTTCAGCAAGACAACGTTAAAGTGCATACTGCATTCATTCCGCCAGCAAGGCTTCATAGTAGACGAGTCCGAGTGCTGAACTCGCCTGCCTGCAGTCCAGAGCTTTCACCAGCTAAAAACATTTGACACATCATGAAGCAGAAAAATACAACAAAGAAGACCCAGGGCTGTCGAGCAGTTAGAATCCTGTGTCAGGCAGGAATATGACAACATTCCTCTCTCAAAAGTCCACAAACTGCTCTCCTCGGTTCCCAGAAAGTTTACAGACTGTTGTTAAAATGAAGAGGGGATGCTACACAATGGTGAACATGGCCCAACTTTTCTGAGATTCTTTAAAAATTAAAATGGTACATTTTCTCTGTTTAAACATTTGATGTTTTCTGTGTTCTATTGTGAACAAAATATGGGTTTGTGAGATTTGCTAATTGTTGCATTCTGTTTGTATTTACATTTTCCACTGTGTCCCAATTTTTTTTGGAAGTGAGGCATTGACAAAAACAGGAAACTATTTACTGCTCTGCTTTTGACAAACTGAGAACAGAGTCCGACACGGACATGGATTTATCTAGTTGTCCAATTTATTTATTTAATAATTCAAATATAAACAAGATTCTAAGAGACAGTTAAGCAGCAGCAGGAGGTGCACAGATGCACCATGCAGAGGAGAAGATGGGGGGAGCAGAGTTTCTCTTAAGCTCTGAATCAGAAGTACAAGTTATCAAGGAAGCTTTACACAGAGCCAGTCCCACATGGATGTCAGACTTTACTGCAGATGTCAGAGGTCCATACCAGGTGCATTCTTCACAGCTTTCAACTCGCTGCTTTGACTCAACGTCGTGAGTCATTTATCCAAAGTTTCGCAACATCAAATTAGTCATTGGATGAGAACACATTTCCACATCAGTGGATATAGATTTTTTTTCTTTTTCAGCTAAACCACTTGCTATTGATGGTTAAAAGATTTTATTGTGACATTAACTGCGGGTTTTCTTTTAATACTCATATTTTATTGCTTTAATATGGCCTTTCTGCTTCACAGTGGTAACTACAGCATAACTTGTTTTTAAGGTTTCCCATGTATGTGGCTTTAGAGCACACTGAGAAATGCCCAGTGCAAGAAACGTATGAAATCTAGTGAATAAATCATCAAAAATAGCTTATTCTTTTAGCGAAGTATTTGCACAGCAGGATCATAAAGCGTCTAGTTTTCCAGTGTGAGGAACTAACACCCATGAATGTGAGTTATGAGATGCTGAAAGAATCGTCTTGGACACATGAGAAGAGATGTAAAAACAACAAAAAAGAGGTTAAATGTCCCAAATAAGCCAGCCTGGTAGACACAGCAGCAGATAGGGGTTAATGATACACAACGTCCCGCCATGATGAATGCGTGTTTGCATTCCTGGCCAACCAGAGAATAGGCCCAAAGCCATGGAAGGTGTTAAAATCACTTTAGGAATATTGGTCATGACTGACTTGAAGCGGTGAATTACTTCCAACGTTTCTCGAGGCCTTTGTTATTGATTTGTCTTTACGCTGAGAAGAAAATGTGCTTGTTATGCTCGCTGGATGACAGGAATTTAATGTGACTGGGTGAAACATCTGTGACGTTCTTTTGCATTAGGTCAGTAAATGTTTTTGCTGCAGCAGCATGAAGCATGTCAACACGGAAAAATGCCCTTTCTCCAAAGTTTTATGGTAAATACTGAGAAATGGACAGACACCAAGGACAGATATCTTTCATCACTGGTATCATTTGTATTAGTCAAGAGCGTAGCTGACTACAACACAACTTTACACACCGTTGTTTCATCTAAACTAATACCAGATTTTTTTTCCAGACATGCCTCCTCTAAACTGACATAAGGGTGTTTTTTTTTGTTTTTTTTACTTCCTGTTGAATGATATAAGAAAACTCAGGCTCCAACTGTCAACAGGCAGCTAATATGATCGACCCCCTTTGGAAGGGAGTGCTCTGAAACCATCAAACAGGTATGCCTGTGTTTCTGCGTATGAGTTTAGATGCTTTATCCATACAGAGTCTGTAGGAGTCTCTGGGCCTGTTTGCACAGGGATTCCGTTCCTGTTATCTTTCCCTGCAGCTATAGGAGAAGTGAGAAAACATACTCTCTCTCTTTTCAGTCTCTGTCACTTCTTTCTCCGCCTCCACCACCTCTCTTTCTTTGACCCTTATTAGCTACGGTAAGGGCTGATGGCATGCGATTCATCTAGCAGTAAGTAGCGAGCACACCTGCACAGGGGCGTGTCCTCTTCCTCTCGTCCTCTTCTTCTAACACATCAGTCCTCCCTCCCTCCCATCTTTCATTCTCCTGCCACCCTTCTGGTCTTGACTTTTTACTTTGTTTCCTGCTTTCTTTTCAGTCCGTTTTGCAGCCCCTGAACCAATCTCCCTGGGTTCTCATTAGTCTTTGACTTGCACCGAGGATCACTTCACACCTCAGCTCTGTTTGTTTTTCTTGTCCTGTCATCCCCTCACCCCACTGCGAACTAAGCCAAATAACTCAGCTTCGACGAGGGAACACCCAGCCCGACCCAGCCATACCACCACCACCACCACCACGACCTCCACAATCCCAAAAGACCCCCAACTCATCTCCGCTGACAGAGGAAGATGAGGGTGAGACAGGCTCAGGAATGTGAAGACCACAGGCGTCCCTCCACTTCCTGTAAATAATCTAAAACCGTTTCAAATCAGACCCAATATTGCTGTAGCAGCTGGTAAATAGGTTAAATAGGTAAGCAAATATCATAATGTACTAGCTATGTCTTAAATATTCTGCAATAAATATTTGAATGAATTTTTTTAACTGTGGTAATGCTAAACCCTTTTATTCCCACTCTAATAGAAGCGATGCACATCATAATCTTAACATTGGCTTGTATGTACAGTATTACTACTCGATGAAAGCCAAAAGGCGACTCACTGAAATGGATCAAACGGAGCACCATTCACTCACAAAACAAAAGACAAAATAAGAGCCCTGTACCTTTGCAGGCCTTCCTGTGTGAGATGGGTTTCGACAGGTCTCTGTAGTAGCCCTCCTTGCAATAGTGGCAGTGGCGACCTGCTGTGTTGTGGCGACAGTTGAGACACACTCCTCCACTCTTCCTCCCCGATAGTTTGTAGAGCTCCATGTTGAAACGACACCTTCGGGCGTGAAGGTTACAGTTACAGGCTGTGGAGGAAACACAGCAGAGTGCAAACAGATTAAATTAGTTTGATTACGTATGTTTTACTGAGCAGATCTTTTCATCAGTGCCAGCTGGTTACTTTATTATTACTCTTTCAGTATATTTTGTGTTTTAAGACTGATCCCTTTTTTTTTTCCATTTATTTGTTTCATTATTATTTTTTTCAGAGGCACTACAGATACTAAAGAGAGGGTTAAAACTGATGTTTTACTTTAGCTTTTGTTACTTCTCTTCATCAAATATTGTTAGATTCCACACAACCCTTTTCTTTTCCTAAAGGTCCTCTCCAGAGTCCATACTGTACTAGATAGAAAGTGAAAGCCTTGTATTACCATCTCTCCATTACATGCAAATCCCTGCAAGTATGTGTGAGACCCCTCTCTGCCTCTTGTTTACTGATGAGTACAGTTGCCAGTGCTGAGTTTAATTAGCCGGCTAATGTTTATTCATGACTTTCTGGCAGCAGACTAAGGCAGACATGCCCAACTTCATTAGGGCTGGCCGTCCGAGACACCAGTCCTCCTCCACCACAGACACATTCATGCATTATTAACTGCGGCACTTCTGATACAGTTTGTGGCTCTACTGTGTGTGGTTACACACTGTACAGTGTGTGTGTACCTAAAAGGGGTTATCTGGATCCACTATGTCCCATGGTTGATTCATCTGTCCATGCGTTTCAGCATGGACAGATCGTTTTATCATCTACCCATCATAATGGAGGAAGGCTGAGGGCCTACTTCCCTCAGCATCCCTCAACCACATTTCTCACTGCTGTGCTTATTGTGTGTACATTTTGGAGTTTTTAGTTTTTTCCGAACGTGTCGGGGACCTCTGAGACTCCTTCTCTCCTCTCTAAGGGCCTAATTACAATATCTAAAACACACACACACACGCACACACACACGCACACACACACACACACACACACAGACACACACACACACACACACA
>VUQK01013510.1:10119-22166 GCA_015106715.1 Bujurquina vittata | reverse complement strand
AATTTTCCACATAATTAAACGGACAATTAAATTTAAGGTTTGTAAATACTTGACTCATGTCCGGATCTTCTGAATTTGCACTCAGATGTGACATCGACTGGTGTGCGATCTTTCGGTGATTTTTTTTTTTATCTTTATCACAGTTTTCTTTATGTATAGGCAACAAAAGCTGTTCTCTCAGTCCATCCTGTATGCTGTTTGCCAAAAACAGAAACTCAAATTCAGCAGCTCAAAATAAGAGCTACATCTCAAAGTGGTTCATTTCCCCCCTTTTAAAGGCTGTTAATGGATAAATGAGCTACAGACTAACACAATGCTACAGTATCAAAATGACCCCAAACTATTTTGTTGTGATTGTTGTTTAAAATGAGTTGAGGAGTAATTTTAGACTTCTAATTCCAAACTGAAAATCTGAACAAGTTGGAAATGTTCCTGATATTCAATTAACAGTTTAATTAGATTAAATTAATTTGTGAATTGAAGGTGAATGACATCTAGCCCTGCTCATGGCATCAGTGGCCAATATGATCAGCAAGCTCTGTTAGCAATGAGGTCTGGCTTTAATGATGTACAAAGACACGGCAAAAGCACAATGTAGCTAACTAGCAGAGCTGCTCTCCATGAGATGAGAAAATAGTTCTTCAAAGAAGCCAGCTTCTTATATTGAAAAGAAGCTAACACAATTAGCAACCACCTCCAGCCTGTTAGGAAGTGAGCGAGTCAAATGAAGCTCAAACATCACCACAAATTAGTTTTTGGTTTCTAAAACTGCCCAGTTTTCAAAAATGATCAATTTCTCCTCTTGGTAAAAACACAGAGAACATGCATTTTCTAAGATGGTTGAGACAGCCAAGCCTGTATCTACAGTAGATTGCTTTACACAGACAAGACACATAGGGGGAAGAAAGAAAAGAAATCTTTACAAAGACTATTTTTTTTCTTTTGCCACAGCTATAAACACAGTATTTACAGATGAAGGGCATGCACTTTGCATTAAGAGGTCAGCAAAAGGAACCGAAAGAGAGATTCCCTGGTTTAACTGCAGGAGGATGGAGCACAGAAATAAAGGACCAAAACCGTGCAGAGTCTTTTAATCTGTGGTGAATCACTCGAGTATTTTGGAGCCTCTGCATACGCACTAGAGGACCTCACTTATGAAGAAAGGGATGGTGGTGATCATTCAGTAGTGCATACGGATCAGCTTCCTTCGCTCAAGTGAAGCTGGTTTTTATCTCTGAATCTGCAGCGTTAGATGCAAACATCGTCATCAGAGTCATTTGGCCCTTTGCTCGGTTTCACCTTTGAAACTCAGTGCATGTGCTGTAGTAGGAAAATAAATGCTTTGTCCCAAACAAGTGTGTTCCTGTAGTTACTGCATATCTGCTATATATGCATAAAGCTTGTTAATGCATAAAGTCTACAGTTACACAACAACACAGCTGATAATATGAGGCAGAATTGAGAGAAGCGAATAGGAGGTTTGTGATGGCAACATGCACTGCAGAGGCCTGTTTCAGCCGACTTGCAAAGTGCACGAGGAGTGTTTAGAAGATCAACTTTGAAGGATGATTTTGTAATAGCGCCTAAATATCGTGTGAGAGCTTTGATAGAGAGATTGTCTGATACTGTGTTGCCATTTCTAGTTGTGATAGTAGTGCAAAGAGCATTGAGTTTTATCTATGAAGGCCAAACTACACGTAGAGGCTCTCAACAGAGGAGTTTTGTGTATTGTTTTAATGACAATGGCATGGATGCATACATAGCTGAGTGAAATTATGCTACAACAACATAGACAGTCAGACAACATATTAATGTCCAGCTTCACCTACAGTGCTTTGCTATTCAGAGTAGCAAGGCATAAGAGCTAAATGTTATATGGATAAAGTATATGGTGTATACTGTGATTAAATGCAATTTTTTTCCTTGTTTTTAATTATTAATGACTTAAAATTTTTAAACATAAACTGCATAAATACCCTTTCCTGAGACGTTGATCCAAACCAAACTACATTTTGGACACAACTATATCTGTTTTCATTTGATCTGAAGCCATTTAGCATCACTTTCATTCAGAGCCACTATACTGTAACAGACAGACACCATCACAGGTTGAACCAACACGTTTTTGGCTGTTAGGTTCCAAAAGTCAACGATCATGGCTACAGAAAACCTTGGTTTGCTTTATATTTGACCTTGCCTTTAGTGCTTTCATGATAGAAGAACTTAAATAATTTAGGTTGATTGTTGTGTAAAGTAATTTTACACAACAATCAACCACAAATTACAGTTGTGGTCAGATGTTTACATATACTCACCATAAATGTGATAGTAATTTGGGGCTTTTAATGATTTCTTTGTCATTTTTCCGGGGCAGAATGATTGTGTAGCATACCTCTTTAATGACTTTAAAAAACAAGAAGTTAAAAAATGATTTTGGATTTTCTCTAATCCACACAGGGTCAAATGGATACATACAGGCACAAACATATGAACACACTCACTTAAGTAAGTAGTGCTGAAGGTTCTAGAATGTCATTTAACTTGACCAGGCCTAGGCTCATTAACATCTTGTTAGGGATCATGATTGACTACAGCTGGTAGTTTCTTGTTGTCAGCATAACAAGGATTTGTTTGACAGTATTCAGTGGATTGAACAACACTCAAAACAACAGGAACTCGGCGAAGCTCTAAGAAGAAGAATTGTAGATTTACACAAGTTGGGAAGGGCTATTGGAGCCATTTCTAAACAACTACAGTTTTCAAGATCATCAGTTCAAACAATTGTACGTGAGTACAAGTTATTCAGATGTGTCACCTCTTTGCCAAGGTCTGGTAGAAGACCCAAACTGTTGCCCCCAGATGACAGGAAATTGGTTAGGATGTTAAGGAACAATGTTAGAACCACCAAGGCTCAAAATATTTCAAATTTGTGCACCCAATTCTTGTTTATTTTTAAACAATATATGCTGTACGATCATTCGACTGTGGGAAAATAACACTTCAAAGTCATTATTAAAAGCCCCATATTACCGTGACATTGATAATTACCATGATGAGTGTAAACTCTTGACCTCAACTGTGTATTAAAACCACTCACAGCTAAAATGACTAAGGAATATTTTGCTAAGGAATCATGGGCTTGTATTGATATTACTTTGACATCCACAAAGTAAAGCAAACCAAGCACCTCACAATGAGTCAAGGCATGCTGTGCGAGGCTGGACAAGGTATCCTGCCACACCACAAAAACCACACGGCTCTGGGAGCATATTAAAAATACATGCAGCTGACCTGTCCTCCAAACTCCTCAAACCCCAATCTGATCAAGCATTCCCAGAGTGCGCAGGACCCTGCTGGCATCCTGACACTCCCAGAGGAGTTCCTCAGTACCTGGGGGGGCCTACACAGTACTAGGGAAGTGGTTTTGGTTTATTTGGTGGCTGATCGGAGTAAAAAAGGTCAGAAACATCAGCCAAATCAGGAGTATATGTCCACGAACACAGCCCTGATCCTCCTCAGAGGAGAATCCAATGATTCACCCCGTCTATAAAATGACATCTGTCATGTTAGCGACTGAGTACTCAACATGATGCTGTCACAGAACTTCTTAGAAATGATCTCAAATTATTGTGTCTGTGACTGAAATGCTGATCTGATCCTGCAAGCTGAATAACTACCATTGCGTGTTTTCAGTCTGATCAACCTCGCCAGCAGTACATCGCCTTTATGAGGGGTTTATAGCATTAAACTCATCACTTGTCCCATCATGTGTCACCTACTCCCAGTGCAGTTAGAGCAGGCTCTTTTGAGCGAGCCACACTAATCCATCTTCAGTTTCTCCCTCTGCAGTAGCACATCACGGACTAATAAATAATCAACCTCAAGTCCACAAACATTTTCCCTCATAAGCTTGCAAGTAACCTTTTCTTCCTTTATCTTTTCTTCATGCAGTTACAGTAAACTCTCTCCACTGTGTTCAAAGCTACATAAATAACCTTAACTGATGAGTTAACATTTAGTTCAGATTTAGTTCATTTACACGTTCATCAGAACACAGTTTATCAAGAAAAAAATATGTTTCAATGAACACATCCAGCCTTCCTCCTCTTTCCAAAATGACATCATGTAATCTGAAACGGTTGTAATCAGTGATTTGCGTAAAAGATTTGTGCTATAATCTCTGTAGGAAAAAGCCAGGGTGCTACCGAGTCAACAAATGTTGACAGTAGTCTTAAAAAATAGTTTAAATTTCTCAACACCCATCACCCTGATAAATCTCAGTAAATTCTTTTTTTTTTTGTAATCTTTTGTAAACTCTTAATTTGAAAATAAGCTCAAAGTAGATCCTCTGACTGAAAAATTCCTGAAAGAGCTGGATCACATAAAAATGTACAAAACGTTAAAAACAAGTTTGTTAAATCGGCATCAATTATCAATATCTCTTGTTTGCTTTTTTTTAAATATATATAATGTACCTCTGACTGTGGCTGTTGTTGTCATAGCTTTCTGTTCCCACCCACTCCGTCATGACTGACAGGCCCTGTGACCAATCAGGTGCTCTGTTCTGAGGACAGGAACCAATCAGAAAGGTTTGTAAAGAGTCTCTGCATCAACTTGTCAGCATCAGGAGTGAACAGCCATTCCAATTTCTTCCTTTGTACTTTGTTAGGCTTTTTCTATGTCCATTACTTCCCTCATTACTTATTATGAATTTATGCTTTCCATCAGTTCTTCTGTGAACACCATTTACTCTCATCTTTCTTTTCACTTCATCACTGCCAAAAGTGTTTATCTTAACAAGTGACTGAATCTTATTTCTCTCTTCCACACAGCAAACCACAAAATGTGAAATAAATCCTCTTGTTCCCATTTTTTCCCCCTAGTTTTAGAGACCCCAACAGAAATTTGATTTACTCCCTTTTTTAATAAAACATCTAAAAAGAATTTTGTGAGCCGTCATAAGTCATTGTAGCTTTGCAAAAAATAAAAAGTAAAGTCTCATTTTGTCTCTTTGGACTGGTACTTATCATTCAAGAGGTGTCAGGTTTTAAGACTAATATTAGATGAAATCACATGTTAAGACATACACTTATTTTCCTCACAGTGAATCGTCACTCTGCACTTATTTTCCCTTCTGGATCTTTCCTCTTTTCAGTCTGACCACAGGTTCTCCATGGCCATGCTGATCTTACACAGGATCCAGCGCCGCAGCGGGCAGTAATACTCATAGTGAAACTGCTCAAACTCTGGCGTCTGCCGGATCTCATGGAGGAAGGACACATCAATATCTGACTCCAGCAGTATCAGCAGTGTGGGCACAGTGACGAGCAGAACCCCCATTACCACAGCAACAAAGCGGGCCACGCTCAGCACGCAAGCATTCACTCTGTCATTGGACGACAGCAGGCGCAGGCTGCTGGTCAGGACTCTGCTCATTCGACTTCTCGCAGCCAAACGGGTGCGTTCGTAGGCCCGGTCTCGCTCCCTCTCAGCCTCCAGCTGGGCCTGGATGTCAGGATCAGCATGGAGCTCCCTCAGCAGCCTGGCGGGGCTTTGAACAGGAGAGGAGAAAAGCAAGTCGACACCTCCTTGACTGTCTTCCACTGGGGTGGGAAGCATGCTGGCACAGGGGCTGGAGAAGAGTGAGAATAAGCAAACACATAAAGGAGACACGTTTTATTATATGATTTAAAAAAACACACACACACACACACGACGCTATGGACATGTACACCCCAAAAATAACACTCCAAGCTCTATCAGGTAAAGATGAGCCACACTGGGGACCTAACATTTCTGAACTTTTCACTAGTTCCTGAAAAGCATGGTGCAAAGAAAAGAACGGGACACGACACGTGTGCTGTACCACTGAAAACCATGTGTCTTGCTGAAATAAAATTTTGTGTATTTTTCATATATAGGATTAATTATGGTAAGCCATGTTTGGCGCTATCTGCTTCTCTTTTAGTCTTGTTCATCTGTGTTTCTGTTCGCTGCATGAATGTTAGTCTGTAATTATGCCTGAATAAAATGCTTTGTGGGTTTATCTAGGAGAACGTTATCATTCAGATGAGAGCAGCTGCTGACAATTATAAAACATATAATAAAAAAAAGCTGCTTTGGATGGTTTATCATAAAGATTTGTAGACCTGTAAGTAAGTTCAGAAATGGTGAGTGCGCCGCTGGACTCATCGTCTTCCTCTAGTTCATGTTCATCTTTGGGCGTTTGAGGTCGGAGATTTGTGGTTTCCATAGAAACACGAAGAGGCTGCATGTCATTGCCTGAAGCAGAGTATCCTTCAGTACTTTGCTGCTCTGTGTCTGCAGATGCAGATGAAGGTTTGAGAGGAGACAGTGTGACAGAGTCCTTCACAGGAGCAACACCTGGTGAGGGGGGAAAAAATAGAGGTCAAAATAGGCCACATTTCATTCTACAAAGTTTCATATTTGCTTAACCTTTTATTTGCAGCGACAGATGATGAACGGTCTTAGATAGATTTAAAAAAGTGGCGTTTCAGCAATATATCTTATACAGTTCACAGCGGAGTTATAAAAGCACAAAATCTTCTCATGAGAGTTTGCAACTAAAAAACAATAGTATTGTGTTCTCTAGTTTACCAACTTTTGACTCCTGTATAGTAACATCAATACAGCGGAAATGGCAGCACACATTTTTTTTAACCAAGATTTTCACACCTTGCAAATCAATTCAGTGGGCTGGACTGGATGGTTTACACCTCTAGTTTAACTATAAACTATATTAAATTAAGAATATAGACTCCCTTCAGATACATGAAGGGACAAATTTTTGTAGAATGTCATTAAATAAATAAATAAATACTAACTCACTTTAATCACACGACACACAGTGTAGTGCTCTGTTCTTCTGTTTAAATGTGAGAGAGGCTTAAAACCACTACTTCTCCACACTGAAAGAAGCTAGTTGAGGTGGTTTGGGCATCTGACTAGGCCCGATAAGTGGAAGAGGATGGATGGATGGATGGATGATGGATGGATGGATGGATGGAGCTTGATGCAGTTACACCTAGATTATAATAGTGGTATAATTACAATTATTTTCTCCTTATGAAAGGTTATCCAATGTAAGTTTGTTGTTGCATGTTCTCTTTTGAGAATCCAAACTCTTTATTTTTGTTTGTTTTTTTATATGTCTGTGCTGAGAGAGCAGTATAATAGAGGTGTGCATTTAATTTGATAACTTGTATGTTTCTTTCCTGCTATGTGCTGATGATTTACATTTAAAATAGAAAGGAGCAAAATACAGTGAAAAGCGTACAAACTGGATTTTGTGGATTTTGTCTTATCAATAATAAAGCAGGTAAAATTAAGAATATTTGAATGAAAAGAATCACAGTTTTGTTGACCCACTGCTAATTACAAAAGATGAAAGCCAGCAAATATAGATTAAGAGACATTTGTTGCCAAGCTGCTGTCATGTCTTTACCACCAATGAATTTTTATAGCAGTGCAGGAGATCAGACCTACACGAAACACCACTGCTTTGTATGCAGATGGGAATAGGAGACCTCTTAGTTTTGTGTATGTGTGTGCGTGTGTGTGTTGCAGTTCACAACATTAACCACATGGTGACGGTATTGTCTAGCTTAAAAATAGAGCTTGTGACACAAAAACGTAACAATCTGCTAATAAATACCCAACCTTGCAATCAACTCTGAAAATATATAGAGGAGCTGATGACACCAAAACAGTTGCATTATGTAACTGTGCTTGGCTGCAAATGCACACCATAGCTGTAGATGACTGCATGTGGACAGGAGATACAATAACTGTGAGTGTGAACAACAGTTGAAGCAGTGATAAAACTTTATGATAGTGTTCATGTGTGCCAATTTCAGCTAATAGCTCAGTTAGACGATAATATTGCTGTGGTGTGCAGGTGTGCATGGACAATCTTTCCTATTGATGAGGTGGGTTAGATAATTATTGTCTAAACATGCGCAAATTCATTGATGAATGAGAATATGTGAATCTGTGTGTGAGCGAGCGAGTGTTAAAAATAGGCCCAGATGGATTCCTGCTGTGAATTTAGATGGAGCTGGGAGGTAAATGTCCAGTGACATGTGACTCATTCTACACCTCTAATCCAAAATCTATCTTGCTATCTTGTGATCTCTCTCCATCTCTCTCTCTCTCTCTCACACACACACACACACACACACATACACACACACACACACACACACACACACACACACACACACACACACACACACACACACTCACATACACACACAAAGCTAAGAGGTCTCCTATTCCTATCTGCATGTTCAAAATCTCAACCAGAGTTAATGCAATCATGTATTACCAACAAATCTGAAAATGTGTAGATTCTCAGTTAAAACTGAGAAAGAAAGGAACTCAATGCCAGATTGACTGATGATTTACCATGCCACCTGATTCAATTATAAATTGATGAAAAGAAAAGAAAAGAAAAGAAAAGAAAAGAAAAGAAAAGAAAAGAAAAGGCAAAGCAGTGCTGAAGAGTGAGTGGTGACTGCTACCATGGAAACACAGCAGGCAAAAAGCCAACAAGTGTTTGAACTCAGGGAGGGAGAAACAGGGAGGAACAAAAACATGGAAGCAGGAGCAGAAGAAAAGCAAAACAGTGGTGATGATGATGCTCGCAGTAGCAGAGTAATGATTACAGGTTGTGCATTTACTAAAATTGTGCAGTGGACTTGAATTTTAGTTATCCCTTTTCCACAAATGTGTTGTCTCACACACATGCTCACACACACAAATAAGGAAAACTGAGGTCAGTGGGTATAGGAGGGGTTCCTGCAAGAAATCATTAGTGTTTGACAGACGCAGCTCAAAGAATCTTTCTGCGATGCTTTTATTCCCATAGAAATTACCCCAACTAACACTGCAGAATAATCAGTCCTCAAACCTGTTGAAATGTGGGTTGGTTTGCAAAAGTGACCAAGGCAGAACTGGCTACACACCGGCACTGACACCGTATTGGTGGAAAAGAGGGAATAGCGCACAGGTACACAACATTATATGTAAAAATATGAATCAGAACAGATTTTCACTCTTGGATTACCTCTTAAAAGCAGGTGCTTGGATATCAGGATGGTGATCTAAAAAAAGTGTGATATTTTGCAGCAATTGACCATTACTATCAAACAAAGTCAAAAATGAAGAAATCCTGAGTTCAGTCTGACTTTTTAACTCAACACATGAAACACTGCTGCAGCTGCTGCTGCTGTTTCCCCATTTATGATCTTGCCCTGTTAGCTCACATGCAAACCTCTCCATAGATGAGGTGATTCACACCTCAAGGTGCTAGATTCCTCTGCACCTATGCAAACACACACTGGTACTCAGAGCAGCATTTTCCCTGTTATGCAAGTGCCAACAGACCGATACATGGTTGTCATGTAACCTCATCTTCAGCACCCAAACACTGCCAAAGTTAATTTATCTGTATAACTGTTCAGAAATAAATCAGCTGTCAGGTGTACTGTACTCAGCTCTCTTTAAGTTTCTTTAGACACTGAAAGTCAGTTTTTCAACTACTTTATTTTATAGTGCAATTACAACTATCGGAAGTTGCTTTTATCGACACTTATCTGATCCTTAACTATATTTGCTTATTTAATTTAACACATTTAAGTCATTTAAACATTTAAAATCCCCAAATTTACCATTCAAATATTTAAAGTGCCTCATCTGAACATTTCTCAACAAATTGCTATGTAATCACAACTCAGTTTAAAGTCATTAGTGCACAGATTGAGTGTGAAGATGTGAGAGGTAATGAGCCCACACGTTCTGTCTGGGCCACTTTCTCATACAATCCACATGCAGTATTTCCAGTGGTGTGAAGAGCAGCTGAAGCTTTAACTGCACCACTAGTTTGCTAACAAAAACCCCAAGTTAAACCTAACCTAACTCTAACCTTATATAATGATTTACTTTATGGCGACTTGCTTTTTGTTCCCAGGAGTCCCCATAATGTGAGTGCATGAACAAATCTGGGCCCCCACGTGATGACTAATACTTAAACTACACACACATGCACACTGACATGAAAGCAGTCTCTTGAGAGTCACATGTTTGGCAGCTTACATCCACAGTTTACACCAGGCAGTTGCCACAACAGACCTGGCAACCAACCACTGGGCTAGCCAAGCCCACATATTTAACAGGCACTTACCTCCTGGTTTGACTGTAGGGAAACATTTCAAAGGATAGCTTTATTAAGATCCTTACAGCTAAAAGAAAATTGACAAAATTTCACTTCATTTAGTGTCTTTTCTACTCAGCTTACTCTGTTCCAGTATATTTCTCTGAGGCCCAGCACTGAATCCAGCGATGCGGCCCCGATTCCCCACCAGTCGCACATAAACATCCCGTCTTGTGTGATTGGCTATACGAAGATGCAGGCTTCGCCTGGTTGTTATCTTCACCTGGCAGCTCAAGGCCTCAGCCACTACTATTGATGAAGCTTGCTCATCTGCAGCCTCTCCTGGGTGGAATACTTCAAGAAGCCCAGCCTCTCTCTGCTCCATCACTTCTTCCTGTAGTTTCTCTGGTGTCACAACAAGCTCAAGTCCCTCTGTCTTGCTTCCACAGTTCTGGGTCTTGTCGACACTGGGACAGTCGCCCAGTTCCAAACTACCCTGCATGAAGCTGCCTCCAACATCACTGCCGTTTCTATGTCCTAGAAGCTCCATCATTCAATGTGATGACAAAACTCGGACCAGCTGTCTGCACAAAGACCCTCACACCCTGATGCCGGGGCTGCCAGCTGAGCTCAAAGACACACACACACAAGCCTATACAGAAACATTTATAGAGATGGTGAGAGACATACACCAGACACATTCTCTCTCTCTCTCATACACAGACATGGTGGACCCTCCTGTGAACGTCAGCAGTGGTAACAAAGAGTTGAGGGGGCATTAGAGGAGGATCAGGCCCAAAGCTGCAGTTTCTAAATATAACCAGGTGGTCCTGGTTCCAAAGGGGCAGCTAATCTAACTGATTACAGGGGGACAGGCCTGACTCAGTACGGGATGTGGGATCACGTTCTTTTCCTCTCCACAAGCCTCTCTTTATCTGTCTTTCCTCCAATAAGATAAACCTATTTATGATTCATTCCAAATTTATTTGCTAGAATACACCCCTCGCTATGACTTTCGTTGCACCACCCTCAGGATCCCATATTGTGTTAACTGCTACAAGCATGTTGATTACACCTGGATTGTGAGGTGCAAATATAAAGTCTAATGCCTAAAAAAATATCCATTAGTGATAGTCCTAGCAAAAACACAACCAGTTTTGGAAGATAAGAAGACAAGTTGTAAAAACAGAACAAGGTCAGTGCTGACCTTGGGTCAGCTTCCTGTTTCCCATGTAAAGGCTGAGATTAGTGCTCTGAATATAGACAGTGACCCTAAACCATCTTGAGGACACCTTATCCCAAAGTCCTTGCATCAGCCATCTTAACACAGTCAGCATTTGAAACCAACTGGTTCGTGGTGGTTAGTACTGTGGCCTCACAGCGAGAAGGTCTGGGTTTGAATCCACCTTGGCCCGGGCCTTTCTGTGTGGGGTCTGCATGTTCTCCTCATGTTTGCGTGGGTTCCTCCCACAGTCCGAAGACATGCAGTTAGTGGGGTTCGGTTAATTGGTGATTCTAAATTGTCCATAGGTGTGAATGAGAGCGTGAATGTGTGTGTGAATGGTTGTCTGTCGCTCTGTGTTAGTCCTCAGACAGGCTGGCGATCTGTACAGGGTGTACCCTGTCTCTCGCCCTGTGACAGCTGGAAATGCCATCCATAAGTCAAGATTTTGGGTTATTATCTCAAAATTCAAATTATTAAGTCGAAATTTTGAGATAAAAACATCAAATTTCAACTTAGCTCTGCCTGGAAATTTTTTTTTCAGTGATGGGAAAAAAGCTTCCATAAACTCCCAGGTGCAAAGTTGGAAAATTTGTGGGCCCGGGGGGGGGGGGGGGGGGGGTTTTCTACACCACGGCGGGGGGGGGCGGG
>VUQK01013509.1:21124-35259 GCA_015106715.1 Bujurquina vittata | reverse complement strand
GCTGATAGTGAATGTGGCCCACCCTCACCGTCAGAGGAGACTCAGGAAGTGGTGGTGCATTAGTTAGGGGTCGTCCTCTTAACAGGGACTCATTCAGTTACACACACACTCACACACACACACACACACACACACACACACACACACATGTTCAGGTGCAAAACTTATCACACACAAAATCTTCACATTGTCGGCGATCCAGTCTGTTGTCGTCAGCACAGCCTCACACGATCAGTCATCAGGTATAACTGTTTCAAAATGGTGTCACTCTAATATTTGACTTTGTGTGTTATACTAGCGCTGAGTTTCCTCCACAGACAGGCCGACATTTATATTCCGAGTCTTTCAGTAAAGAAATCTGGGGGATGAATTTTGGCAGGAATAGCCACTTAAATTAAAGGATAAGTTCACATTCCTTCATGTCTATATAAAAACACAGTGGAATTTGTGGCTGCTGGTCATTCTGACCCTCAACACACACTTTCCTCGTAACCGAAGAAACAAACAGCCAAAAATGCTAACCTAAAGCCAGGGTGACCACCACACTGGCTTTGACTAAGTGGGGTTAAATGTACTCAAACATGCAACATGTTTATTTTTTTTATCAAATTGCTTGAAAGTAACAGACTTCTGTTAAGTATGTGCACACAGACTCTTTGCCTTAACTTTGTGCCCCAGAGGCCCATTTTAAGCCTGGGAAAACCCTGGGGGCTTCAGTAGAGAAATTGAATGGGGCACATGCCAACAATTTTGTCATGTTGGGGAAGGCACCTCTAAATGCCCAGTAAGGACCAAAGGTACAGAACAACTAAAACTAATCAAAAATCATTTAAAATAAAATCAATGAATAGTGGGGCACATTTCTTTGTTAAGGCAGACCTGGAACAATGTGAACTTATCTCTAAAGCTCCTCACGTTTGGAGCCTGAAATGAGAGCGAGCTGGTGTTAAATGTGGGACACATGCTGTTAAATAGTTCTGTTGTGTTACTACTTCACAGCTTTTATTGTGCTGTCACTAACAGGAAAATACTCAGACTGAGGTCAGCACACATGTAGTTTAGCTCACACTTCTCTGATCATGCAGGCCAGCAACATTAAACATTAATGAAGGATGAGAGAGGGAATCGAACCTGTGCAATATACTCACACTCCCGTGTTGCCCTCTCACCTGTCGCCATGGCATTATTGCATGTGTTAGAGAATTTCTTGGGTTCATCCAAAGTCTGAAGTAGAAATGGATGTTTTGCACCTTTATGGCCACATCATGGTTTTATACACACTAGGAAGTTTTTACTTTATAAACTCCATTTATGCAAAATGACAGTTTATTTTAATAGTTTACGCTTCCTCACATGTGAGTATAGGTAACTCCAGCAGGAATTTGCACAGCAGGCACCTGTAAAGCACAGAGTATTACTGCCCCCTCGCTGTGAGTACAGCAGAGTTTTTGCACTTTTGTGTTTTTAGTTTTTATTATTACTTTCATTTAGATCAATTTTCCCCTTCAGTTCAGTTTGTTGGTTTCCAGACTGGGCTTAAGTTTAGAGTTTGTTTGAAAATGTTTCACTTTTACTTTAGTTTTAATTAGTTTCAGTGTTCACTACAGGTACAAACACAACTTTTTGGGTTTTTTTCTTTGTTTGTTTTTTGGAGGCAGGCGCCCTAAATCTCAAACAATCTCAAACTAGAGATTCATCATCAGTAGCATTTCACTTAGTCTTTTTTTTTGTTAAACATTTGTTTCCACAGCTGGTTTTAGTTTAGTGAACTTTAATAACTTTGAGTTATTCCCTCGGGAAAATGGACTCTGTGTAATTAGTATTTATCACCGAGGTTTAAAAGCTCAAACTCCACATCTTGGTTTACTGAACCTTAATTTAAAAATCAGATTTACCCTGAAAGTAAATCTTTCGTTTCAGACTTTCAGTTTTTAATACATTTTCCAAATGTGTTTTCTTCTTAAATCCTGATGAAACTAAAACTGGTTAAAAGGGAAAAAAAATGATACAAATAAAAGTCAAACTAAACATTTTTAAATGAAACAATTGTATCCAGATAAGATGGCGACCTCGTCCTCCAGTGTCATGATGAGTTCAGACTGTCTGCTGTGGAAATTTTGCTGCTCTTGCCTATAACTTGCTTTCAGTTTGATGGTGTCGGCGATCCCGCCAACGTCACTGCTTTCTAATAAATTCAGCTGCATTTAAAAAGGGACCTGAAGGGTTTTTCTGCTGTTTCACACAGAAATCAGACTTTTACACTTTATTTTAAAGTTGTTTGCATCAAAACTGTGGGATCTACTGTGTGGATGGATTTTAATGTACTGCTGGGTTTCTTTCTGAAAATAACTACAGAGGTTTATGTTGTTTATCTTAGAGATGTCAGAGGGTACCGGGGTAATCCATGTACATGTACACTATTTTATTTCAATAAAACTTCTTGTTACTGTGCCGCTTCATCTCAAGATATTAAAGCAAGCCTGCCATCTAGTGGGCAGAAAGGAACACAGTTTTAAAAATTCAGCCTTTTACAACAGAGAAAGCACAAAATGTTTTATTTTTGAGCAGAGATTTTACAAAAAAAAAAAGTTTGCTGTTTTTTTTCTTAAGCGTCAGTGACCAGGAAATAAACTCGTAACAATCAACGTGCTACTTTCAGTTTTATCCAGTGGATAAATGTATTCATGCACAACTATATATCGCTGCAGGTGCAGCTAATGTTTTTTTTAATTATTGATGCATCTGTCATTTTATTTAAATTGATTCATTCATTGTTTAGTTTATAAATTGAGGAAAGTACCAAACAGTGTTTGACTTCTTACAACAATCAAACAAAGAAAATGAGAAATCTCCCGTTTAGCAGAGAAATGATTGATCACTTCTCAAAACTGATTCACTGATTACTCCAGCTCTGGTTTTGCACACTGATTTTATTATTTTTTTAAAGGCCTTTATAAGTGGTTCAGTGTGGAGGGATAAGTGTGGCTGCAGCAGGCTCATGATAATTTACAGTCGTATAAAAAGGGAATCATTTTGAAATGACAAAAGCTTATCTGACGGACGCGTCAGTGTGATTCATGGCTGGATGTGCCGGCAGCAGCAGAGCTGTGAAAGGAAAAAAAAAATGCCGTCAGAGAAACATACATTAATAATTCAGTGCTCATTTTAAGCTGCACCTATCTGACTGTATTAGGGAATCATTTTCTTAAATAGGACAACTGACGTTGTAATCATGCCTTTGTTGCATATATTTATCCTCGCCCATTGCCCATTGCAGCACTCAGATTGCTTTATGCAGTACTTCTTCCAGCCAGCAGATGCCATAAATGGCAGGTCAACGACTGAATATACCTCAGTGGCAATCTGGATGAGTACCAGGGGGACCGTTTCTGTGTATTAGGCCACAGTAATGGTCCATAATGCTGATGATAAGAGGGAGCCTTGGTACCTGTTGGAGCTCAGAGGATGTAGGCAGGCTGTAGGAAGTCCTTGGGGACGATGCCCACAGTGCCGTTTAGCTCGCCGACCCACCACCCGTGAATGTTGTACTCCTGGGCCCAAAAAGAAGAAACACAGAATGGTAAGCCTCCGAGGGGGTCAGGGAACAGGAGGATCAGGCACCTTAAATCTGATGTGATGCACCGTTTAACACGTGGAACCATCTGAATGCTTTTATCTGCAGCTCTATGTGGCCTCAACCCTTTTTAACACGCACTGAAATACAAAAACAATCAGGTTACAAATGCTTAAAGTCAACTGTGGCACAGGAAATCCAGGCGAGCGTGGATCCCATCCACACAGAGCCATGTGCAGTACTCTAATAGGCACTTTTTGTATATTAGCCTCGAGGGTTTTCATTAAAAAATGAGGCAAACGGTAAACAAGGCTATCGAGACAGCGAGTGGCTCCAATAAAACAGCTTTTTTTAACTGCTCCAAAGCCATCACCACAGCTGGCCCGTTTCCCCAGAATAATTATAACGAGGCTTCATTTCTGTACCATGATTTTAAAAAAAATGATTTCACGTGTGTGTGCAGAGAGAATTTACATGCTGGTTTCAAGGTGACCGATTAAATCCACTGTACCCCAAAAACTTCACACAAACACCTTTAGAGGTTTCTTTTTTAGGCAACAATTATTTGTGTTACTTCTAATTAAAGCATTTATTTATGGACATTTCAGAAGCTCAATAATATAGCTTTATTAATTTATATTTATAAGCTGTGGATCAGTTTAATTAGTCAAATAACATCGGCTTGAAGGGTTTACTGTCAGTAAAAGCAAGCTTATCATTACATAGATAAGAAACTCCATAAATGCTCTGGTTTCATTTCCTGAAAGAAAATATCCTCGAAAAAAAAGATACAAATATGATTTATTCATGAGATATGATTTAAGCTGCTGAAATCTGAGGCTAAAATCTGGCCTTAAAAATTAATAAATTGGCTGAAAGTATAGTTTGATTATTGTGGGTTAAATAAGTCTGAAAATATGGGAATTTTTTGTCTTTATTTATAGCCGAAAGAATCAGTTAAATTTAAGCTGGATCAAATTTGTGTACTTGTGGGAGAAAATTGATGTATATGAATACGAAGGGACCGCAGCACGCTGAAATAACAAAACCGCTCATTCAATCTGCTTCAAGCATTGGAGGGACACGAGTGAACCACTGCATGACCATCTGATCACAGCAGCTGGGCTACGAGCACATCTGTACTGGATCAATATTTGGAAAGAAACCAGAGGGACCGGCCGGCATTTTCCCGCCCTGCTGGAGCAGAAAACCACTCTTCTCTCCTCTTTTTCAGACTGGAAGCGACCGCGAGGAGAGTTCATCACATACATGCAGACATATATGTAAAATAAATTGGTGTTTTTCCACCGAGTGCACGCCTCAGATTCAGGTTCTGGTTCACACACACACTCTCCTGACATGATGAAAGGCCTCGTGTAGGAGGTTCAGCCGATCATCCGGCCCTGACACCTCTCTGCAGCCAGAGGAATGAGGCCTGCAGCTAATGAGCGGTGTTTGGACAGCGAGGATGGATGAACCGCTTAGGCGGTAATAAACCACAAGGCTCAAGTGTTCTAACAGCACAAACAGGTACCCACAATAAGCAGATTGTCCACCCAGGCCTCATCGTTTTCCCCCTGCAAACCTCTGACAGCTCTGACTGGGATGCTCCAGTGTGCTTGGCTCACTGTCAAACTGACAGTTCATTGTGTCTGAGCTCATAACGAAGGGGAAAGTTAGGCCAAAATGGTCTTTTTATGCTCCCCATAAGACTGTGGAGGGAAAAGCCCGGTTGCGGAAAGCTGGCTCCGGTTCCCATTTGAGAGAACGCGAGGAGGAGGAGGAGAGGGGAGACAGACGGACGGACGGGGGGGGGGGGCGGGGAGAGGGGGCGAAACAGTTTTTCTCTCCCTTGGGGGCGTCGCAGCACTATTCCACCAACCGTAGTGACAGAGAGTTTTATTTATCTCCGCGGCCCATCTGTGCAGTCGGTCTCAAATTCTCCCTGAGAAAGGTCTTTTGGATTATCAGCGCCGCCATTTTAATACAACTGCTACATCACAGAGTGGGTGCCAATGGCGGTGGAAGTCTGTCAGGCGTGCAGAGTCCATCTTCCTCACACTTGAAATGGGTTCATCCAGAGTACACCTGCTGTAATAGGGACATTCCAAAAGGCTTGCAGAGTAAATTATCCGAATGACAAAAACTAGGCTAACTCCTCAGTGCCCCCCCCCTCCTTCTGTTTGTTTCCCCGGCTTCTGTCTTTTAGGCAGATTTCTCTCTGAGTGTGAAACTCTGAAATGGGGCAAAGATGAAGGTTTATTTGGCTTCGCTGCAAGACTAAAACGGGAGATGTTCACTGTGAGGGGAAAATTAAGGTTTCCCTGAGGGTCTGCCTCCTGGGAATCATGTGGTTTTTCACTGTGAGAGGTGGCACGTATCTGAGGCTGTTTACTGCAACCTGGACACAGATTGAAGGTGGTGGTGGTGGTGGGTGCGGAGGGGGGCGAACAGCGCCGTGTCGTGGCGGCTGCGGCGCGTCGACTCGCTGACCTCCCGGTGACTCCTCCGCCAAGAGGAGCAGGGGAATGGGTGTGGGCGGGGCTGGCACTGAGAGTGGGTTGCCATGACAACACCTGCAGTATACCGGGGTGATCGTTTATTTACCACTCAGGGGGCTGGCTAATGGTGGCATTCTGATAGGCCCATCGCTCACGGCTCCCCGACCCACAGGACGGATTGACAACTACCCGAGCCTGGAAGCGGGGACAAGGTGAGTCGAGGTTGGCTGGCTGCAGCGAGATAGGGCGGTGGGCGAAGGCAGGTGTCGTGTCACGCCGCCATTATCCACCTAAACAAAACACGTCTTTAATGTTTGCGTCAGAAAAAAAAATAAAAAATCACCTTTTTGGGGTAACATTCTGCACGGATGCTGAACACATGTTTTCCTCTCATCTCACACACACACACACACACACATACACACACAATCCCAAATGCATACAAACTAGGGGGAGTGCTAATAAGCCTGACACATGAGGCATCTTTCCTCGGCCACCAGCTGACTGAGGCAGGCCTTGGGCATGATGGAGCGCAGGAAGTCTCTCATTGCCCTGCCGCTGAACCCGCCGCCTGGGTGTTACAATCTCTCCCTCCCTCCCTCCATCCTTCCCTATTTCCAACCCCCTCCTCCACCTCCTCTTTTTCCTCTCTTCCACATCTCTCCTGTAGCAACCTTTCTGCCTGCATCCTCTATGTTTTTATTCCCTGCTCTCCTCCGCACTGGATGCTCTGCAGCTCTCTGCAGTTCTTCCATCACCGGTGACCCTAATAAAGAAACATGGACACCTCGGCCAGGCACAAGCACGGCATCTGTAACCTGTTATCAGGTTAACGAGCCCCTCCTCACTCCTCACACAGGTACACTTCACAAGTGATAACACCTGAAACTTCAGGGAAGAACGATCATTCTACTCGGAAACATGGATGATAACCGGGCTTAACCAGAGATGGAAATGGCTACTTGGTGTCCTTTTTTTTCCAAGTGGGCTTTTAATTAAATCAGTGAATTGGCTTCAAATTGGAAACATGACAGAGCATGAGACCGTCTGAAAATATCTCAGGGACGATGAGATTTAATAAAAAGGAAACCTACTCGCTCCTTTCTAATGCACGCCTGGGATTACAGATAGCTCCTTAACTTAATAGCAATTTAAAGTGGATTTGTGTATGCCACTGAGTGTCTGTAATGATGGCTGTTTACGCCACCCCTCATTTATAATAATTAAGCAGAATGGATTGGGGGGTGGGCTGCTCGGACGCTGTTCTGGGCTATTGGCTCAGGCTGAATAATGACCTACTGTAGTTGACCGGGGGATGACCGCTGCCTCCTGCATGACCCCAAACCCCAGACTCACCCCCTGCTACTTTGGGTAGTAAATAGGATGTCTCTGCCTGTCTATAGCGTCTTGGTGTCTATGGTCACAATAGCAGCTAGGGGTCTTTAAATGGGTGTGTGACAGCGAAAAGGAGAAAGGGGGGGGGCAGAGTTCACACAAAAGAATAAAGGGATCCCCTCCTCTTTGTCTCCCTTGCTTGACTTTTCCCATCTGATTGTTTGACCACTTTTCCTTTTCTTCACGTGCTTTCAGTCGCTGTGACCTAAGGGCAGTGGGCCAGAAAGGATTCGTAGGAAGCATCAGGGACAGAACGTGGAATATTTTATTACAATTTTTCAATATCTGAGCTCGAATTCTGTGGGACTATAATCCTCAACAAGTAAATCTTTACGGCTGTAAATCAGCTTTCAGTGTTTGGAAAAGTTGTCACAAAAAAAAAAGAGACTAAAAACCACCACTAGGTGTCAGTGGTGTCTATGCTCTCGCTGTCTCTAACAAACTGAAGGCTTTGGCCAAAGCTGCAGCGGATTGGCTGGCCGGCTGCCCTCTCTCTGGGCTTTGGTTGGACGGGATGGAGTAAGAGAGGCGGTGGCGGCGGCAGCAGCAGCAGCAGCAGCAGCAGGGGCAACACTTGCCAGAGTTTTAAGGACCCTGGATGGGTTTGTGCCATAAATCTCTTCCCACTCCATCCCGCCGTTCTCCATGAGTGCCTGTGGGAATACAGGAATGTGACAGCTGACCTGTAGAGCTTGCGTCTTTTGATTCTGGACACATAAATTAGAGGGCAAGAATGCACCTTATGCTTTAGACAAAGTACTCAGGTAGTACATGTGTCAGTGAGAAGTGGAACAATAAATGACCAATAATATCCCTTTGCATGATGCAGGCGATGCGATGATGCTGTTACACTGCTCCTGATGTGGCTGAGACATCTCAACAAGTTCAATCTAAAACTGGAGATACTGCACAAAAAACCTGCGCTCACTCTTATTTGTCATCACACACTAAAATGCCAGCGTAAAGCCGTAATGTGCCTCAGAAAAATGCAAGCTCTCAGAAATGAAATGCCAGGGCAAAAAAAAAAAAGAAAGAAAGAAAGAAGAAAAATCATATGATGGATCTGAGCGCGCGTCTCTACCTCATGTTTTAGCATCGGCGCAGGGCCGAGTTAGGCATCGCTGAAACCAGGCGGCACGGTCTGTGAGATTAATTCTGTTGAACTAATGGGATTCATATGAGTTGTGAGGTTTCTAATTTATTTACTTTGTCAGCGATACACACACATGCGCGCGTGCACACACACACACACACATACAAGGGGGGGGGGACACAAATACAGTAAAAATGCCCCCACTTTACAGTAAGTGAGAGATCAATAATGATGGATGAGGGCCTTTTATACAATCGGCATGTTCTCCTCAGTTCACAGCCATATGACACCACGCCTGTGGCTATCCCATTCTGCACTTCAGCAGTCAATCACAACGCAGCTTTAAAAATAACAGTTTGTTAGCACCATTGATTTAGCACTTAGAGCGTGTCCTTATTACCTTGTAATTATGGTCAGTGTTGACATAACAGCACAGACAACCAGGCCTCCCACCCTCTGAGAGAATTTATGGGCCCTGGTTTTATTACGGCCATTTCGTGTGCCTGGGTCCCCGTTAAGCGCCGGGCTTGAGTTCTAGCCAAGGGCCCGTATTTCACTCATCGAGGTCAGGGTCCTTAGGAATTCCCCCCGTAAAACTGAATGCCGCTGGGGGTCTGCGTCTACGTACAGAAGACACAGGGCAGCCCTCCCCAAGGGCTCGTTAAAATGAATAGGCGATTACAGGCTATAATCCAAATAATGCTATTCATGAGGGGAATGTGATGCTATTAGGACGCAGAATGGGACACGGGTGGAGTCGTGTCTCGTCACAGTAAACCAAACATTCAGAAGTCAGGCGGGCATCACCTCTAAATAATTTACAGCCCTCGCTTTAAGTCTATTAGGAGGTAGTTAGGGCACTCGCTCCTGGTCCGTCAACATGTTATGACTTCCGCTTCCAGCCTGACAAAGCGAGGAACCAAGACTGGGAGATACAACAGCAAACTCCTGCCTCCGACCTGGACTTAGTTTGCCTTTAAGGTCTTTGGCGGGGCAGTAATCTGATGCATACAGTGAAAAGTAATACGGCGAGCATGGCTGAGCCTATCTGAGGCGGGTCTGAAGCTCAGAGCCAGGACCCCTTTGTCTCGCCGCGTACGCTGCCTTTGTCATTCCTGTGAAAAATGGACATGGCTGTTTTGACATTTCCCCCATCAACCAGCACACGCAGACACGAGGAGGCTGGCATCTCATTAATCTGGCACTGCCAGAAGAACCTCAATTATAAGTCCATCTTCTGTGAGGAGCATTTCTCACCTGTGCTTTATCTGCTGTTATAAACAGGAGGCTCATATTCCTTCAGCACAAGCTGACATCATTTATACATCTACATCCAAAGCCCTGACCTCTCTGAGAGCATCACTGCACTGAAACTGCTGTAGAAAATGTATTGATAATTAAAATTCACTGCCATCTACTGGTGATTAAAGATGCAAGAAATCATGACAATGAATACCTAATTTCCCAATCTCAAGCTCATAATTACTGACAAAAAAAACCTTGCTTCTTCCTACCTCTCCTCTTCAGATAATTTAGTCTAAACACAGAACATGATGATTCAATTTGAAAGCAACCAATAGCAACAGTCTGAAGACAACTCCCTGTACGCAGCAAAGTAAAAGTACCCAAATTACAGGCTATCGATTTCCAGTCTTTTCTCTGGTAGATACTCTGCGTGGAACTGCACGATGGCCATAAAACACGAGGAAACAGACTGAAGGAAAAGAGCTGAGGTGCAGGATGGCTTCACCTGCAGTTTCACGTCACACAGAAAAGGAAGAGCTTCACATGGCTGCCTGCTCAATTAACCCCTGTGATAGAGGCCCCGTAATGAACAGCAGCACCATTACGCAGCGCCCGAATGGCACTTCACCCTAGTGGCCCGCGAACAGACAGTGGCACTGCTGGTGCTTTTCTGATGCACGGAGAGGCAAACAGAGGAATGAAGATTTTAGAGACGTTATCAGCATGTTCGGGAAGTAAATGAGGACGAGGTGATTACTGGAGTTGATGTTGTTTAACCCTTAAGTAATTACACATTTTACACGTCTGCATCCCATCTTAAAACTACTGTGATTGTGCCTGTAATTATATCTACGCGTCAAGCGTGCAATTGGGGACGGATTCCCATTAGGGACGATCGGGGGGGGAAAACAAGAGTTGTGAGAAAAGTTTAAATGACCCTTTGTATTATGTTGTGCTGATGGTGATGCTGACCTTGCTGATGATGTAGATGAGATCTCCTCTCTGGAAGGTCAGCTCGTCTGACTCGTCGCCCTGGCAGTCCCACAGACCCTGGTAGTAGTTGGAATATTCGGATGACCACGCTGAAAGGAAGCACGGGGGCACACGTTTAAACAGAATAAGGCAGAAATTAGCTGCAGTGAAACTTTAGGCTGGAAATAATAATCGTCCACGGTGAGGTGCGAACCTTGTTTGCCGCTCTTCTCGTCGCTATCGTCAGCTGGATCTGCAAATTCATCCTCTGAACAAAACAAACAGAGTATTTACCACAGCTGGATTACTGCAACAATCATGAGCATAATCACTGTGGTCATTGCTGACACCATAAAAATAGTGGCCTTATTAAATGTATAAAAGAATAAACTTGTCTTTTTAACCCTGAAGTGACAAAATCATTTTATCTTTTATACAGTGATACTTCTATTTTATTAGTTTATCAAACCTGTACTGTTTCCTTTATCTATAAAGATATTCTGAAAGATTCAAATGTGAGCAATTCTGGTTCTTAATCCTTCTGAGATTGCAGTTTCACTGGATCTTCGTGCCATATTTGACTAGTTTAGATGGGATCCAAATATCCCTCAAAGTCTGCCCCCAGCCTGCCTGTGTGCACTGCGTGGTGACGCCACAAGTACTCAGCCCGTCATGGAAAACATGACAATGTCACAATAAAATCAAAGAAAATCACCAGAACGTTCTAAAATGAAAAGCTGCAGGAGAAGCAGAAGTCACAGAAGCGCATTCAAATACACGGCTGACCCCATTCAGTCACGTAATTAAGTGGATTTTCTTGAATTTTAACTACATAAATTAATGTGAACTGAGCTAAATCTTCAGAGAGAGGCTGAAAGGCAAAACAAAAGAATTACTGTTAAACAGAATCAATTTAAGTATTTCATATCAATTAGTTCGCTTTATTAATTGCCTGAAGCCAAAATTGGTATTTAAATTAAAAATCGGATTAAGTGCGCAGCCCTGCTCAGAACCCAAATATTTTAATTTCAGTATCTAACAGAAATCAATGAATTTTTTAATAATAATAAAAGCCATTACCTGCAGAAGGCCTGACTTTAACAGCTACTTTTTGTAAATAATTAATTTTTGCCTCACATATTAAAGAGAAATGAGCAGCAAAGATATAATGACAGAGCCGAACAAACAGAAAAATTAATAAACTTCATCATCTGCAAGTCCCTGATGAATCTCAGCACGACACAAGCTGTTCATTCTTCTTTAACTAGAATGAACTCTGGCACGAGGATCAGTTTGTTAAACCCCAGGCGGGAAATGTTAAAGAAGAAGAAGAAGAAGAAGAGGTTTTTCTTTAAGCCATGCGGAGGCGGACATGTCATTGACTGCTGGGCGTGGCACCCGGTGGTCTGAGAGGTGACATGGTGATACGCCTGCCCTCTGTCTCCCACATCCATCCTCAACACAAGCAAGCTGACAGCAATGCCACAACCCAGCAACACTATCCACCTTCCAGCACAGGCTGCACCTCTGCTTCCAGGAAAGATCACACACACACACACACACACACACACACACACACACACACACACACAGACACACAAACACACTGTAAATGTGCTTATGTGTCCAGTTTGAATGCAGAAAGTTTATTTCATGCATATGCGAGGGACGTCTTTATCTTCCTCTGCTGCTTTCTTTTCTCCAAACAGATAATCACGGTTTCTCTAAAAAAAAATAAAAAGTACAAACTGCTTTACTTTCTTCCTACACCAAATGATCCAAATGATCAAAAAATGAGATTTTAAATGTGCTCGCAGCAGGCCCAGACATTTGTTTGCTCCTCTTCGACTGCGAGCATCGTTCCATCGAGAGGCCACCGCCATGGGCGAACGCTTCCTATATCAAAGTGATTTAATTTTCCAGTCAATAAAATCAGTCATCAGCATCAGAGCCAATACCAGCCGCTGCTCTGCATTCTGCCTGCAACCGAGTTGTGCTGCGACAAAACTGACGTTGCCTAAAAATGGATGCTGCAGTCAAGGATGCCATTTTGCAAGTTCACAAGTAGACAGACTTCACTACACATTTCTACATTCCCAACTAAGGGCACACATGTCTGGAAGTCTCTTTTAAAACTTTCCCAGTAACACAGGGTAACTGTGAGCTAGCAACACTAAGAGCTCCCCGTTTCTCCTGCCCTATAGGAGAAGGTTTATCCTCTTCATCCACCCAGGACACTCTCACAAAAGCTTCTTCATTAAAACTGTTTTTTTTTTCTGGCTAATTAAAAAAGGTTATAAAATAAAGGTAATTACTAAGTAATACCAAGTAATTACTAGGGATGTTCCTGGTGACCAGCCTACTACCTGATTAAATGGGAAAATTAATCTATTATAACAGCAAGTGTGCGAAAGTATGCCTACGTATGCCTGCAGACCCAAGTGCTGCCTTTGGATACAGGTTTTAAGATTTAAAAGACCTCTGCCCCTTTTTTCCCTAGCTCCACTAGCACCTGTGCAAGAGGTGGTTACAGGCTGCTCAGGCCGAGTGGTTAAACATCAGTTCATTCTGTCACAGGCGGCATTTTATAAACCAAAGTGCTGCAGCACAGCGCTGGTTTATGTTGTTTACCAACTTACATCACAGAGAGAAGCATGCCTCCATCTGCTGGAGCTGCAGCTGCGACCGCATTACAGAACTAACAATTAACTGAGACTGTAAATTAATAAAAAAGAATATATTTTTGCCTTTATTAGACAGCGACAGATGAAAGGAGGGTGGGGAGATAGAGCAAAGGGATAACATGCCCCAAACTGCTCAAGTTGGTAGAAACCGGGAACTCTGGTGAGCAGAGCACACGGAACACGCTTCCACCAAGTGCGGACTGGGTCACTGTTGGTAATCAGCACTGGCAGGAACGTTTAGCAACATCAACTCGCTCATATCAATTATTAGTAATAATCAGAAATTAGCTCGATATAAACTCAAGCTACATGTGGTTATACCAGCCTGTATGTAAAAGGGTAATAATCATACCTGCACGTCTGGTTTTAATCAAATACTCCCATGAAATTAAATATACACGAGTGGTTATAAAACAATATTAATAAGCAGTTTTGTCTCATTGTCATGCTTAAAGCAAGTTATCAGATCAGTTCGGTTTGGTTTGTTTTTGGTTCGTGTGTTTTCTGTTTTTTTAGCAGGATCACTAAAATTGTTACACGAGGATCTGCATAAGCATCTCAGCAGAGGTGTGTCTCAGCTCAAATAAATGATTTAGGGAATCATTAAACTTCTGGACTGAGTGAGGATCCAGATTTGGATGTTGTGGTAAAAAAATGGAAATTTGGGGTCC
>VUQK01013506.1:27040-39414 GCA_015106715.1 Bujurquina vittata | reverse complement strand
CATGGACGTTGCGTGGAGAAAGAATTCAATGAAGAGATTATACTGAAGAGATGAAGACCAAACAGAATAAATAAATGAGGGGGGGAGTGAAGGTTATGACATAACACAATGTGTGTGGGTGTGAAGAAGGAAGAGGAGGCAGAGAGCACACCCACTGAGGGTGAGATTCAGGCTGGGAAAAATGCTGAAGCAGAGGAGGTGACGGGAAAAGAGGAGCAGCCGGCAGAGAGCGCAGCCAAGGATGCTAAGCTTGAGGCCAGGGGGGAGGAAGACAGCCTGGGGAACAGGTCTGTAAAGATCACTTTTAGTCTCTTCATAGTCTTGAATTGAATTAGAGCATCATGTGCCATGTGTTGGTTAAGTTATGTGTTATCTGTTGGCATGGGATTATGGGAGATAAATGTGCCAAAATACCCACAAATTATGTGTTTGTCATTTATTGTCATGGTTTAGAACACAAACCAACAAATTAAAGAATATTTTGACTTTTTTTGCAAGTGTATTGTGAGTTCTTATTTTCTTTTAGTTATATATAACTTTCTTTTGCAAATGTCACTGAAAAAAATGCAGATTAGCATATTTGGAGTGCAAGTATTACGAAGCCTATTCAGTTTGGAAGAGACTAAAATTGCACAATATGAAGGACTAAGAATAGGCTTTGGATGCACACAAAAAACTGAGTTGTTGTATATTATGATTAAAATAAGTCTTTCTGTTTCATCTTAGTGAAGAAGACCTGTATAGAGGCGAAGAGGAGCTGTCTGCCTCACAAAATGATGAACCTGGACCACCGTCTGAGCTGGAGACTAAACGTCAGTGCATTCTTCTTCTTCTGCATCAGTGATTTTAAACAAGTGCAGCTTTTGTCCGTCATGTGAAATCTGGACAGCAGTCTTTTTGTTCTGCTCCTCATCTCACCTTTCTCTGCTGTCCCTAACTCAGTTTTAAAGGTGGAGGACAGATGCAGTTTGTCCCCGGCGGTGAATATTCTGTCGTACAGTGAGAGGGAGTGGAAAGGAAATACTCCTAAAAGTGCTCTCATTAAAAAGGTTTGTGCCTAAAGTTTCTGAGAAGAATCTTTTCAGGTTAAAGTCAGTTGTTGTTTTTCTGTTTTGTTTTTGGTTTTAAATTAGTGGCTAAAGTTGTTTCCTCTGATGTACCTGTGTGCTACTGCAGGGTTATAAGGAGATGTCCCTGAAGTTTGGCAGTGTGAGACGAGTGAGGGGGGACAATTACTGTGCCCTCAGAGCCACACTGTTCCAGGTGTTGAGTCACAGCACCCAGCTGCCTGCGTGGCTGCATGATGAGGACATTATGGTAAATTTTCACTTGTCCCTCTTCTCATCGCTGCAGAGCCCATGCTGGAACCAGCTCCAGCAGTGCCAAGAGTTGAAACCATCGCGGGCTACTGCAAGGAATTGCAGCCTACACATGTTCTCCGCCATGCTTCCTCTGTGCAACAGCTCAAACGTTTTTGCATGTGAGCTGGTTTTTCAAAGGAAACAAGGCAGAAATCTACACTGGCACGGCATCTGTGTAACAGAAGTTGTAGAGGTGGCAGCTGACTGCAGGCTAAACCCAGTTTCCCATTAGCCTCGGTCACACACCCACACAGATTGGTGGGCAACAGCAGGGCTCTCAATTCTAGCTGAAAATAATCCATTTTGCTGCCTTTAGAAACTTTAAGTTAGCAGTTTTCAATCCAGCTAATCAAGCAAATATTAACTGTACGACAGTATGAGTTGTCTTTGACTGACATTACTTAAGAGATTATTTGTTTTAAGATCCATGTAGAAGAGGTCCTAATTATGGACTAGTTGGCAAGCCTAAACATCAATCATTTTTCGAGAACTTTGTTACATGGTTCATTATCACTGTGGCATTTAGGGGCCCAAAGTGTGCCACGAAAATATCCCAGACACCATTACACCACCAACAACCTGAAATGTTGATGCAAGGCAGCATGAATCCATGCTTTCATTTCTTTATGCCAAATTCTGTCCCTACCATCTGGCTCAAGACTCATCAGACCAGGAAAGATTTTTCTGCTCTACTGTTGTCTGATTTTGGTGATCCAATGCAAACTGGAGCCTCAGTTTCCTGCTTTTCCCATGAGTGGTCTGCTGCTGCTGTAGCCCACCTGCTTCACGGTTTGATGGGTTGTGCAGTCAGAGATGCTCTTCTGCCACTCTTACCTGCCACTTCAGACACCTGCTAATTAATGCTAAAAACATGAAATCAAGTAGTAGAATTTAATTCACCAAGAACTGGAATGTACAGTTCTCGGTCACAGTACTCTAGACTGTACCTCAAAACAGCCACTTCTCTAATAATGCGTGACTTTTGAGCGTTGATGAAATTTAGATTACTTATTTATAATATTTTCCCCTCATAAAAGTAATGGGGAAATCAGGTATAGACTAAAACTAGGTCATCTTATGCTCAATATTGAGATCACGATTATTTTTGTTCAGAGACTTTGGAAAAATTGTGGTTTCATACTTTAAAACTTAAATGAATTTCCTAGAACTTTGGTTATAATGTAACTGACAGGCTGAATAAACAAACTAAAATTCAGATGAAATAATCCTGCAACATCCTACTGATGAGTAAATGTGAACTTTAATCAAGGGTTAAAAGTGAATAAAAATAGATGCATAATGAAGGAATTATTGCAAAACAGAATCCAGCGCAATAACTTATCTGGATTATATGTATTTTTAATAATCACTGGAAGCCAAAATTGTAAATGAAAACTTTTTTAAAATTGCGCAACCAAAGTATAGCTCATGACAGAAGCAGCCTCAGGGGGTTGACACTCTTTCCAAAGGTATTAAATCTAAAGAGCCTCTAAAGTCTTGTTTACATGTGGAAGTGGCTCCATTTTTTTTTCAGCTCCAGAATTTGTCCCATGGGTGTAAGGTTATACAGTTCTATCAAGTTAACCATCCAGGATCTCCTTTGTTAAATTATACAAAGCAGCATGTTTTTTTTCCTGACTCAAAATGAGTTTTTGGGGTGTGACTGCAAATGCAAGCGTAATTGGTGCACACATACACTGCTCAAAAATAAAAACATTCAAAGACACCCCGAAAATCAAAGTGAAAAACAATGCAGCAGGCTATTTTAATGGATGATCTCCTGGAGGATCTCCTCCCAGATCTGGACCAGGGCATCACTGAGCTGCTGACAGTCTGAGGTGCAAAGTGTTCCTTTAATTTTATTTTTTTTTTGAGCAGTGTGGTTAAAACAGTGCGTCTTATCTTAACTTACATTTTCCTATAATTTTTGTCCATTTTACAAACAAAAACTGTATTTTAGGCTTGAGTAAATTAAATCCCTTCTTTGAAAGGAGGGCAGGACTAACATTGACAGCAACTAACTCCTTGGTCAGAGAAGTGATGTTGCTAATGACAAATGGTTATTTATATACAGCTGTTGGTAGAGAAACGAACCAGAACTTTACTCCAGAAGGGATCACAGACCCTCAGTGGTTTGGTTCTTGTAAACACTGTTGTTACATCATTTAAATCTTTATGTTTACAGCTGCTGAAGCAACTGGAGGCTCAGGAAGGGCTGATAAGTCAGTGGACGTTTCCTGGAGAGTGCCTGCATGGAGACGGGACAGGAGATGCCATCCAGCAGCTTAAAGGCTACATGGAGCTTCTCCGTAACACGGTACCTGCTGAAGACCTTCTCAGAAACATACAGTGAGAGAGAATTTCAAAAACACAACAAGAGTAAACCGCAGTGCTATCATGGTGAATTAAAAAAAAATCTCTGCAAGAGAGCTGGAAGCAGTAAAACGAATGTATCATCGTGCAAATAGATGTGTCCAGCCAAGATGTTATGTGGCTGTGACCCCATGCAACACAGCAGTTAAATATTTGTCTGACTGCTGCGACATGTGGCGCGTTATTCAGAGCTTACATTTTGTCTCGTCTCAGTTCTGCAACATTTTAAGCCCATGACAAAATAAGATATTCAAATGAAAGCTAATTGCTAGATTTTCATTACATTTGCTGTAGGTGATCAATCTGACAAGTCGTCCAGTGAGTTTGCCACAATCTGGCATGCAGAATCAAGTGAAATTAACTAATGGACATTTTTGTTATCTATGCATGAGCAGATATTATAGAGTAGTAGAAGAGGTTTAAAAGCTTAATGTCCACCGCTGGGCTCGAACCATGCAAAATCATGCACTGATTATCATGACCACAGTTCCTCCTACCTACTTTTCCAAAGAGTACACCTTGCATGCATCCTTTCTAAGCACACAATTTGCTTAGAAGGCTGCTTACAGCAGTACTTTGAACTGGCATTTATTATTTTGACACCTTAAATTGCTGCTATTCTGTTAAATTCTATACCAGCCAATAACTAGACTGGACTGGCACTTTTTCTATTCAATTTAAACACTCGTTGCACTTTCTTACTACTGCCTTTTGCGCCGACTTTCTCCTCTGGAGAGAAGCCATTGATCAAATCATTTATAAAGTCCAACTCACGGATTACATCACTACAAAGCTGTGACAGGCTCATCAGGTGTGTGTGTTATCCTGAGTTCAACATCCTGAACATTTACAATAAGGATTGTTCTCCTTGGCAGGTGCCAACAGGAAGCAGCAAATAGTCTCAACTCTATATAGTTGGAAGATGTTGAGGAGTAATATAATGTAAGCTTTCCTAACCCTAACCCTTAATGTCCAGGTCCTCCACAGGGTGCATCTATATTCAGCTTACACTCTGCTGACTAAGTGCCCCTTTGTTCCATTGACTGTCTCTGCTTTATCCTTGCTGGCTATTGGATTGATTGTTGACATTTGATCTACTGCCTACTGGCAGGTGATTTAATCTCCTTTTCAACAAAACAAGCGAACTGCTGTTCCTCGATGGCTTCAGGGTCCTGCGCATGTTCCCACTTTGCCCATGCAGTAAACCCTCTATTGTTACAGTCACTGAGTCAGATGTGTAGATTATAGAGTCACACAATCTTGTCTTTTCATAACTAAGCTGCACGGCATGCCTGAGGTGATTGCTGAGAAGGCCCTAGTAATTTTCATGGGAGAAAAAAATAGGACAATAAAAAGTAAGGAGACAACGCCAACAGAAGCATTTGTATGATGCTCTCCTTTGTTTTGTTTACAGCCGTACACTGCTGAGTCATGTGTGTTTATTTATTTATTTAAAAAAAAAAACTCTCATAAGTGACAGAACCATTGTAGAAGACTAAAAAGAAAGACATGCTAGTATTTTTGTTGGGGCAGGAGTGTCGTGTTTTTTGTTTTTTTTGCTGATCCGCTATCGTGCATGATGCCCTTGAGCCATAATCAGGTTGATATTGTGTAGATTCTCTGTTTAAAGGGTCTGAGTTTCTGATCCTATGTGCGTTACCCTAGTAGGCAATACAGAAACTAATTTAAGCCGGTAGTGAGGAGACTCGCCTAGCTCAAACTGCCTACGTCCGGATGCAGACCCTACTGTCCCCTGATGATGTAACCAATTTGCAACCCTAATAGTTAAGTGCAATCAACAGCCACACCCATTAACAGCAGCTCCCTCCTTATAGAGCCTTGCTCTTGGTAAATTGGCTGGGTTGTACCAGTTAGTGACCAGGAAAAGAATGAGTTCCAGGGATCTGTTACTTTTTAAGGGCTGGAACAACCTGTAAGGACCGTTAAAAAGATGTAATACTCATACAAGACTCAAGATTGTCCACAGTTTTAGACTTTAAATGCAGCTAGGATAATTTGCAATTTAGCAGGAGTGAAGCAAATGGTTAAATCAAATCTATGAATCATAGACTCAAATAACATGAATCTTATCATTAAATAAGTAATCAATTCTCTGCTGATGCTAGTTTTCGACTACTGGTTTTGAGAGGGTTGAGAGTGAGAAGAGCAAGTACGCCCAGGTCTAGACTCCTCTCTTGGCCACTTCTGATGAAGTCCAAATGTGAAAGTTGGGGGAATTTGTACTGACTCAGTACAAATTCCCCCAACTTCCTCAAAACTTCAATCCACCACGGCAAAATGAGCAAAGAAAAGACCGACTTGTAAATCCAATTTTTAGATCGCAGTTGCTGGGTTCTGGTTAAAATCTAACTACGAGCCTTTTGTCTAATAATTTCTTCAAGGCGACCTGTCTGCTCATGGCGAGGTCCAGAGTACTAACAGTTTATGACTGAAACAGCACGTTTTTATACTCTTTACCAGCTCTCTCCACTCCTGATGAGATCATTCTTGAGCCACATGACTCCATTCGCGCCATGCTTTTCAGTTTTTCTGTACATCGTGACCCACGTACAGAAAGACCTCCTGTTCATGACGTCATTGCACTATTATTTGAACTTATTTTATTACATTTGTAATATTGCATTTCAAACAAAATTACCATTAGTGCAGTTGCATATGTATATATATCTCTGAGGTCCATACTTTACCAACTATCATAGGGTAGATGGATATTAAGTCCCTTATATAGACAGCCGCAGGTGGATGAGGCCTTGGGAATCTCAGTCCCTGCCCAAGGACATGTTGACTGACTGCAGGACCCGCTTACCACCAACCTTCCAATTAGCAGGCAACCCCCTTTATCTCCTTAGCCACAGCTCACCCATCCCAACAAGCTCTTATTACTGAAGCTTTTAATTAACTCTCGTAACCTGAAATTATGTCTAAAAAAGCAGCATATTCTCATATATAACCAGCCCTTTTAAACAACCTAAGTGACTCATTTACTTCATTTGTCTCCAGTGGCAGGCAGCAGTGGACTGTGCCTCCGAGGCCGAGCGTCAGCAGCTCTGTGAGCGAGTATTTCAGGGCGGAGAAGAGGAGCTCGGGTTGCTGGAGGCTCTCAAGCTGCTGATGCTGAGCAGAGCGGTGGAGCTACACAGCTGCATGCAGGGTGGTGGAGATGTCCCCCTCTTCTGCTGGCTGCTGTTCGCGCGGGATTCGTCTGACTGTCCGCGCTCCTTCCTCTCCAACCACCTCAGCCACGTGGGTCTCACCGCAGGGTTGGAGCAGGTGAGAATGGCTGTGTTCTTTTTGGCAGTTTTATGGTAAACAAGTTGCTGGGAATTGCTGCTGAGTAAACTTTAGTCACGCTCAGCATCAAAAACAGTTAATGGTGAATGTCATGAGCTGGGTGTGTTAGCACTTTTATGAGACCTGAACATGACCGAACTTGTTCTGTTTTTCTTGTTTTTTTTCTTTTGTTTGAGCGGTGGTAATGCTGCATCGTCAGCCCCGGGGCGGAGGTGGTTTTCAGAAGGAATAAACTGCTGCGAAACAATTTGATTGCTATTTTCATTCTTTTGATGGAAGCTTTTACCTGCTCAGCTGGTATAAAGAGACTACACCCAGAAATGTTGTGTGCTTGAGCAGCTGATCAAACATGAAGCTGTTTGAGAAGCCTGCTGGAGTTCCTGTGTAACTGTGCAATTATTCCCCCGTCTGCTTTGTCTCTTTTGGGCAGGTGGAGATGTTTCTGCTGGGCTACGCCTTGCAGTGCACCATTCAAGTTTACAGACTCTACAAGGCAGACACAGAGGAGTTTGTCACCTACTACCCAGACGACCATAAGGGCGATTGGCAGTCTGTGTGCCTCGTCACAGAGGATGATCGCCACTACAATGTGCCAGTTGTAGAAGCTGCAGAACAAAACGAGCTCCCCTCAAGCTGATTGCTGCTGCAGTGAAACCATCCTGCCATACAAACACCCCTCAGGTCGATCAATATTTATAGATTTACAAATTAAAGGAATAGTTTTGGGAAATGTGCTTATTGGCTTTTTTTTTGTTTTTTAAAGCTAGAGCTTAAATTAAATTACAGCCAGCAGTCAGTTTGCTTGGATTGGCACAAAGAGTGGAGTAAAGGCAAGCAACTGTCCTAGTTTTGTCCTTACATAGAAAAATCCAACCACCAGCACCTCTGCAGCTCACAGCTTGACTTTAAACCAAACAGAAAGCAGTTACACATTATGGTTTCTCTGGACTCCTTTTAAGGAAAGGTGTAGTCTAGAGAGGAGTGCATCTCTAACTTTTCTTTTCTATTAACCCTTTTGTAGTAATTAATGATTAAGCTAGGCTTTTAAAAAATTTTACATGTAAATTCCACATTGCAGAGACTAAGCAAAACTTAGCAAAAACACACTCATGCCTGTGAGGAGAGTGGGGGGGGCAAAAGCATACATATCAGCTAGAATGGCAGCATACATATGGAGGTGCAGAGGTTAAATGGATCACATTTGTCTGGGCTGTCAGATGAAAAGGGGTCACAGATAGGTTGCTTTAAATTATGGAGCCACGTGTGCCCACAGTGATCTCATCACTCCACCAGAAATACCAGTAAGATCCTGATCTCAGTTTCTTTTTAATCTCCATAATAAAATGTCTATTTAAATATCAACAGGGGAAAGAAACCGTCACAGACAGATTCTTCTATTGTGAGCATCATTTGGCACAAATTAAAACACTTCAGGTGTAAACAGCTGTGTGTTTTTTAAGGTGCTGGTAGGAGGATTGTGCTACCTTTGGAATAAGTGGCAACCTGAAACCTGCAGACCTCCACAAGAGGCTCACATCGACTTTCGTGAAATGATCCCCTATGATTTTTGGTTATGATCTCTATTAGAGATGTTCTGGCTAGTCATTTAAATAAGAATGCGCGGCCCTTTGCAGCGTCTATAACGTTGCAAACACATACAGTGCCAGATTAGTTTGAAGAGTTAACAGCGCTAGCAGCAGCAGCAGCCTTGCTGTCATCCAGACTCCAGTGCACAATGTGGTTAAACCTGGTTTCAGATGCTTGGCCCTATTCTAGTTTATTGTACAACAGCCAACATACAGCTGCTCATTTTTGATGTACTGCAGTTGTACCGCAGAACTGCACTGATTAGCATGTCTGTCATCTGTTTACTTAACCCTCGCTTGTTTACTTAACTTGCCTGCACAGATAGCGTCTGTCTGTCAGAGCTGCAGCACCTGCTGTTGTCTTAATAGAGTAAGAATAACACGTTTAACCGACTTGTATTTCTTAGTTCGACTAGCAGGGGCAGCAACATTTAGACATCTAGTCGACTTGTTGTGTGCATCCTTATTCTCTATAGCTAACTTCTCCTGCACATGGGAGAAGGTGTATTTATACACATATCAAGGGTTGTGCGAGCGCAGGTTACTATGGAGTCCTTTTGTTCAATTTTAATGGTACTTGGCAAATATTATGGTCTGCTGTGTAATTTAGGAAGTTTCAGCTGCAGTTTTAGTGAGTGAATGTGTTGCACTGGTTACAGAGTATCTCTGCCTATGCACTGCACACATACAATCCATACATAAGCTTGCAAGCGTTAGCTCATACGCGTCCAAATTATGGCCCCAAAAATCAAAGTGGTGAAGACCATGGAGTTAAAGTTGATTTCACAGTAGCTACGTCCATCTTTTATATACAATCTATGCTTTGGGAAGAGAAATGCTAGATATCGAACGCTCGGCAAATAAGCACACGTCCCAAAATGTTGACCTATTCCTTTTAAAAAAAAAAAAATAAATAAAATGCTGATTCGTGACCATGTACAAGATTTGGTTTACATGTTCTTGTACACACTGTACTGTATACAGTTTTCTGTTTGGGTATGTGTACATATCAGATATCCTGTGATGATCTCAGATAGACCCAGATTGCTTTGCAGGGTGTCTTTTTTTTTGAAGGAAAAAAAAACCTGCTTTTTTCTGATGTAAAATTCTGAAAACAGTGGAGGTGCCAACAGCGCCAAAAAATTTAGATGGATGGTGTTTACACTGGAAGTTGGGCACTTTGAGTATTAATTTATTGTTTTGTTTTTTTAATAAGTGTGACGATTCTGAATTCATTAAGTGAAGCGGCTGAATTAGTCAATGAAGGGTTGGATGATTTATCGGGTTTAACACCAGATGACGATCGGAAGACTTGGAAGATTAATCACAGTCTCCATGTCAGAGGCGTGATTTGTTACAGTCTGTGCGTGTGTTTTGACTGCGTGCGTGCGCGTGTGTGTGTGTGTGTTAAACTCAATGTGTAACATGCTGCCTTTAACCAAGCTGTTCTGAAGGGAAGAAACGTGCCAGTGTTGCTGCTAACGCTGGCAACAAGTCCCAACCACCAGCCACTGGACTCAGTAGAAAAGGCTCGCTTGGTCCTCCATGTTGCCTTAGAAATAATGCACAGTTAGAATGAATGTTGGATATTAGTGATAAGAGGCCATTTCTATGCCCTAATTTCAGAGCAGGTGAAGGTGATTGGAAAAAAAAGAATATTATGCCATTTGCAGGATTGTTCTTGCACTGTTGAAGTTTTGGATAGCATTTAAATAAAATGATTTTTTTGGGGAAAAGACTCGATGATTGTTTGAACAGCTTAAAATATTCTTCCAATAGTGGATTGTCATATTAAATATGGCCAAATTTTCAAGTAATGAGCTCAGCATATGTGCAAGTAATCAAATTTCATCCCATTTCAGGCAGTTTTTTGCTACTCTTGGTCCTGTATTATGTCAGTGAGAAAGTTGTTATCCCTAATATGGTCATCTCAGAAGCCCCACAGCACCTGTTTGCAAGGGGTGGCCAATCAGAAGTTGTTAAACACTGGATGAGGGTCCGCGTCAGTCCTCGGTATATAACAAGCATTATTTTATTAAGTTTCCCCTCTTTTAAAGCCAGTTTTCTTCCAATTGGCTGCCCCTTGCCTGGCTTGTGAGCGCTGCTGCCTTTGCTTGTCAGTGTGAAAGCTCAACAGGCTGAGGGTTATATATTTGACTAAAATTAAATCAGCCATTTGGTAACTATATTTGCTATAACCCTCATTACCTGCTTATTGCGGGACAGAACAGTGGATTTAATTTTCATTCATCAGCTGTGTGAAAGTTTTTACATGTAGCAAAAACCCAAATGCTCAGTTTGAAAACTTTTGCTCTCAAAAATACTGAAGTTAATCTAGTGAGTGAAATGTTATTCTGCTGCCATTGAGTCACGGTACAGATGGTGGTTCAGACCCTGCTCACATGTACGCGGGTGTTTTGGTAATGGTCGCTTTTTCTATGCGTTTTGGCCTTTTGTCCACATGTAAACTGCATTTTAACTGAAAACTGAGATATTGGGGAAAAAAATCCAGGTTGAAGGTTTTCACAAAGGTGAGCACCTGTATCTTGCACTTGTTTGTAAATTTCTAATTGGCTAACGTTTCTGTATGGTTGGGGTTATATTGCCACTTGACATAGTTTTGTGTTTTCATATGGAATATATTTTTCTAAATAAAACAAAAATGCCCGTGTATGTGTGGATGTAGTCTTGTATTACCCCTCTGTAAAGATAACATCCCATCATACTGGGCTCTTAATTAAATAGGCTTGAAGCTGTTAATGGCACAACTGAAATTATATATAGTCAAAATTTCAGGTTTGGTATCTCAAAATTCAGAGATGTCCTGAGTCAGGAAACTTGGAATTTTGAGATGAGCCAAAATTTCACTTCGCATTTTTTAATTAATATTTTCAGAGGCACAAACAAACTTCCATACAAAACTGTATTCACTGTAGTTTTTTTTTTCTCCTTTAGGAAAGCCAAACAGATTCAGGTTTCCTTCACAACCAAGATTTGAAGTCCAAGCTCCCAGACTTTCAGAATAGTGGGAATACTTTACAATTACTTTTTTTGTGACCCAATAAGGGAGTCTCTAGTTGCTCTGTAGTGTAGTGGTTTCAAGCAAAAAAGGTGGCTGGTTCGATTGGGCTTTAGCCATCACTGATAATTTGAATAATCTGGCTCTCTGAGCATCCACCACTGCACCAGTGCTTACAGAAAACCTTGAATTTGCAGCAAAAAGGTAAAGCAAAATACAGGTAAGCCTGAGGATTAATAATAAAGCAATTTATTTGCCAAATAAGAATGCCTATACAGTATATACAGTACATATGACAGTCTGAATACTACCAGGAAAATGGTTGCCAAAACAAAAGGTCGACTCTCAGACTGCATGGAAAGTGAACAATCATAACTATTTGTTTCGTTTTTTTTTTTTTTTAAACACGCAGTGATATATAACGAGGGATTCCTGACCCCTCTGGGCAATTAAATATACACAATGCATTAACTATATAAAACAACAATAATCTGTACACCATTGTATGTAAAATATGATTGCACAACCCAACAAGTCCCACAATATGTCTATCTGAATCCAAGCAAGGCCTTGCCGTTTAATGGTGATTAAATAACAAAGAACTCTGTATTTTGGCAACTCCACTACCACTCGACAGATGCTTCATTCTCGCCGCTGAGGAGGAAGAGTTCTCCTGTGTCGAATTCCCTTGTTTACCAGTAAGCACATGAAAATGGTTAATAC